>JAVJIF010011250.1:0-172259 GCA_038442645.1 Agave tequilana | reverse complement strand
AAAAAATATGATTTTAAGATACAATGTGAAAATAGATTTCTAAAATTCTACTCCATTTGTGAATTAAAAATAGTAGAGTCGATTATTGGTATCGGTCGACAACCGATTTTAGATATTTTTCAAACTAGTTTAGAATTTTTTTAAAAAATTTTGAAAAATCTAAAATATTAAAAAAATAATATCTAAAATTAAAATCGGTCAATCTAACTACCAGAAGGGTTCAAATTAACTTTGAATGTCGTATCGAGTACTGATACTGTGATACGTATATCAAGGATCAGGGAGTCACATTTCTCCTCATCTTACAAAAAATTTCATCCTTGAAATTTCAATTCAGGTATAAGAATAATATTTAGCTTAAATGTTACGGGCTTACGACGCTTCCGCTGCGCACTCTGATACATATAGTGAACTCGATGTGGAGAATTAGTGTTGTGAACTAAAACTAACGGGTTGCACGTGATAGGATGAAGAGAAAGCAAGAAGGAAATCATATTATTCTAGTTAACATCAGAAATTAAGAAATAGAAATGATTCGAGGAGTGAATTACCAACAAAATGGTAGTTTTGTACTCATCGCTGGAATTCTCAAATTCAGATACAGATAAGTTTTAATCTGAATCTGATTGTACTGTTGGTAAGAGCCCGAGCATTGATCTAGGTGGTACCCATATTAGATCTGAACCTAGGCTTTGATACCACTATGTAACTGTTTGGTGGAGAAAAAATTGAAGATCGAGAAGTAAATTCTTTATTTGATAGTAAAGAAAGTTACAGCGGATCAATAATCCTCTTACAAGGGAGGGGAGATATTCAAGTTTTGAATCTCCCCTTTGTTTAGTGCCGGGTTCTTGATGTGACGGTGAAAAGTGAATCTTATTTTTCGTTGACCAGGTGAATGTCAAAACCTTTTGAGAATTCTCCTTAGATGGTAGACGAAGTAACACAGTTTCTGTCCACCAGGGATCTCAAAGAGATTGTAGGAAAAACTAACTTGTACGCAGCAAGTTGTTAGTAGAGTTGAACTCTCTCTTTCCTTTTTTTATTCCCGTTCTTTTCTGTCTATCCCCCTGTCCCATAGCAAACTGGGCTATTTATAGAGGTTTCAGGGGGTAAACGTGTCCCTTAAAAATATTCCATAATAGGGCTTAACTCCCTCATTACGTGGGCAATAATTGACCCAGTAATGAGGACAGTTATAACCGAGATGCAGGGTTCCCCTGTAGTTGAAACGCGGGCTACGAGCCTCGCGTTTAGCCATTGAGGTAACGCTTGAACTTTGCCTTTAGTTGAAATGTGAGCTTCAAGTTTTGCGTCAAGCTTTGTGTGAGATGCGGGCTCTGAGCTCTGCGTCTTGATCGTTGTGGCGGGTTTGACCCTCGCGTCTTGGTACTGTAGTGATGCCACTGTAGTAAGGCTGAGACGCGGGTTTCGACCCTTGCGTCTTAGCGCTGTGGTGGCAGTTATGACCAGCCCTGCATTTGGAGTTCAGATTCTGCTTTTTGGTGACTTGTCTTCAGTGATTTTTAGATAGCCTACAAAACCCTCTCCAAAGTTTTCGATATTCTGCGGTTGACTGTGACGGATTTCAAAATACTTTGGACTCTGGTTGAATTCATACTTCTCATGATTGGATTGACAATCATTCGAGATACTCTGAGCTTGATCTTATCTGGAGTATGGTATTCATGAGTGTACTGTAAAACCCTCTGAAGCCACCAGGGATGATCGCGATGAGTATCTAGATACGCAGTCCAGACCTCCTTAGTGCTCTGAGCAGGTCGTTGGTGTACTTTGAACCAGAAGTGAAGAGTCATCTGCTTGTGCTAGTGTACTGCTGAACTGATTTGCAGAAGCAAAGACTGAATGTAAGTCTTGTGGACGCAGGAGTCATGTTGCTTTGGAGACGCAATCCTCACTTAGAGTGGGACGCCTCGATTAGTTTGCTGAAGAAACGCGACTCCTGGAGGGACGCGATCTTTGAGATGAAGACGCAGTTCTAACTCTGTGAACTAGGCGCGACTTTGGCCTGCTGAAGAGGCGTGACTTTTTGGAGGGATGCGGTTTGTGTTAAACATGAATCCGTATTTTGGGCGCGTTGCCATCTGTCTGGCAAAATTGAGGGGACGTCTTCCCTTTGGCGCGTGAATTTTGCGCTGCATTTAATATGCACGCCACGCGTCGGGCGGGGATTAGGCCTCGAGCCAAGCGCCGCGTATCTCTGGGGATCACTGTGCCTATAAAAGACAATAGTCTTTCAAGAGTCATCATTAGACTCTTCTTCTTCACCGAGCATTACATTTAGGGTTAAGAAAAGCTTGAAGCTTTTTCTATTTTCACCGTCTTCGACACTGATTTTACGGTCGAAATGGCACCAAAAGCTAAGCATGTGGCTTCGTCCTCGAGCACTGCTGCTCCTGAGACTCCGATGGGCGTTTCTTTCACGCAGGAGGCCCCTATTGCAGGTAGTAAAACCATCTGATTTGGTTTCCGCCATTGAAGGGGCTTAAAGAGTTCTTTTAACTCTTAAGTCTTTTCTGAATGTGAACCACCAACACGAGGCTCATGTCCATATTTGATCTTCAGACGCGGCTCTTGAATTGGTAGGCAAGACGCGAATTTGACGACCTCTGCGTCTTTGCTTCATCAACTTGAGTCCGTACCTGTTTGTTGAATACGAGCCTCATTGAGCCTTGCGTTTTAGACTCAATGCTCAGAATGTTTCTAAGTATGGGGAGTTCAGACGCGAATTTCTTGTGATTCTCGCGTCTGGTAAGATTAGACGCAAGTTTTACTGAATCTCGCGTCTGAACTCGATACTTAGAAATTTTT
This sequence comes from Agave tequilana, assembly GCA_038442645.1. Classification (NCBI taxonomy): domain Eukaryota; kingdom Viridiplantae; phylum Streptophyta; class Magnoliopsida; order Asparagales; family Asparagaceae; genus Agave; species Agave tequilana. The sequence goes on along the minus strand of JAVJIF010011250.1, from coordinate 169,427 downwards.
CTAAGTTATGGATTTCGAAATGCGGGCTACATGCAAGCCTCGCATTTTTGAGTCTAGATGCGAATTTTGCTGATTTTCGCGTCTGGACTCATTCCTGCGCTTGAATTTCAAACACTTGGCCATTTTCTTTCGGATTTCTGACCAAGTGTTGTCTTCTCTGCAGTGCGATACTCTTCCGACCCCTTATCCAAGAAGTGCTACTTTGACACGTAGGTGGCGCCGATCACAATCTGACCTTCGCGTTTCAGAGGACTGCTCCTGTAACTAATGGTAAATCAAAGGAGCGAAAGGATAAGATTTTCAAGGGTAGTATGATGACCCTTCGGGAGATTATCTCCGATGGACTGTTCGAGACGGATTCCCACACTCCATTACGAAAGCATATTTTCCTTTTTGGTGACGCCATTGACGAGGATGATAGGGTTTTGCACGACGGAGATTATAAGTGGCTCCGTCAGATAGGGGATAGGAGGTTCTTTCTTCCCAATATGGAGAGGATGTATCCCCTGTCTTATCTTCAGCACATGTCCGTTCATCGTGCGATGGATTATGATCTTTCCCATTTTATCTCTTCGTTTCTCTCATGAATGATAAACTCCGGCTGAACTGAGTTTTTGAGCGAGACGCGGCTCTCATTTGTAGTGGAGACGCGATTCTGGGAGACGCGACTCTGGGAGACGCGACTCTGACTTGTAAATGGAGATGCCGTTCAGGCTCATCAAGGAAGACGCACGAACCTTTCTTTTTGATAAGGACGCGGCTTTATGGAAGGACGTGGATCAATGGACGCGGTCCTTGATTCAGTCAGGATGCGACATTCAGGATGTAGTGGAGACGCGGTCTTAGGCTCCTTAAGACTGGCGCATAGATCTCAACTAGTTGATGGGGACACTGCACTGGCTCATAGAGACGCAGCTCTAGTTCCTTGATAGGGCACAGACTCGGGCTATGCTGAGTTTATGATGGAGCCGTGACGTTCATCTTGCAATGGAGGCGCGGTTCTGGGCTCCTTAAGAATGACGCGGGTCTTCTCTGGCTGTTGAGGACACAGACTTCAGGGCACATGCTTTAAAGTCTTGTGAGTTGGCGTGAACTCAAGAGGCAATCCCTGAATAGTCATGGAAGGTGGACTCAATTCGCTGAGAAGGCGCAGCTCTGAATCACTTCAGAAGACGCGGTTGTGGATCCTTCAGTAGGGATGAAAAGAACGCAGCCTTCGGGTTCATGAAAGGACGCGAGTTTTAGGACGCGACCTTTGAGTCTGCGCTTAACGCAGCCTCCTAAGCGTCACATGCAGCCTGTCTTAAAAATCTGGTTGGATCTTAAATGCCAAATCGACATTGACGATTAGGGACTTGTGTCCTCCAATGCTTCCCGAAGCGGTAATCCACGCGTCAGCTCCTTATTGGATTTTGACGTTCGTGCAGGAATTAAGGATGATGGCTCGATTTTTACGCCATTAATTGTAAGCCTCATGGCTTGCCTATAATATGACTCATTCCCTTAACACTCCATTGCTTAGACTGTTTCCCTTAAGAGCATGCGCTCTGAGGGTCTTCATCTTGACTTGTCCTTCTTCCTTTTAAGAGGATATGTTCTAATTAACAGTAAGAACTCAAACCTTTCATGCTTTCCTTTAATCTTTTCCAAAGATTATCACTGTCAAGTGATTTCAAGATCAAAAAGCATCGCCTTAAGTGCTCTTACCGGCCGCGCCTTGATGCATAAAGTTCAACTTCTAGAGAGTTTCTCTTCGGGTAGGAACCACTTGTTGCCATGAAATACTCAGTCCCACTGAGTTTCCATTTTCTTGCCTCTCAAAGAGAGTCAATCACTGGATCTTTCTCCGAGAGTCTGACTGATGCGCCCGTTATTTCGAAGTTGCGTCTTTCAAGCTTCTTATGAAGCACGAGTCGACTGACCTTGAATCTTAACTCAAATCCTTTGAATGCGAGTGTGATGAACTCTGTATTGGGATCTTGAGACACGAACTTTGTATAGAAAGTTCGCATTTGAGGTTCTTGACTTAAAGAATTTTAATTCTTTTGGGGCCTCTGGTCTTGGATGTGGAAACTCCCGTTTCTCAAACGCGGGTGTAGCGACTTCTGCATCTGGTCTACCTTGCGTCTCGTATTTTAGACGCAGGTCTGAAACCAGACTGCGTTCAGATCTGTGCGCGTCTGAAGTCCACAACTTCAACCGCATCCACCCCTAAACTTTTTTGTTTCTGACTTAACAGAATTTAGGCCTTCTGCACTGGTCATCCCCGCGTCTGAAGTTTACAACCAATCGCGTTTGCCCTTCAGCTTTTCTGTTTCTGTCTTAACAGATTTTTAACCTTCAGGTTTTTATTTCTTGCAGATTCTGACAGTCTCAGTCAGTCTTCTGCATCTTCGATGGACCCTTGGGAGAATATTTCGACCAGCGAACTTGTTCGATAGTTGAGCACTGGAGAAATTAAGGCTCATGTTCATGGGCGAGGAGGATTTGCGCGACTGATGACATCCTTCAAGACCTTATTGGACATGATGCATCGGCACTGCCCCGGGTTTGTCATGGTCACAGTGGGTATGGTGGTGGATATGGTGGTGGGTATGGTCCTCTTGCAGGTCACGGGAAAGAGAACGTCACCTGTAAGGTCTCGGATCCTCCCTTCAGCAATCTTACCCCCAGAAGTGATATCGACGAAAAACTCATATTCATTAGATGACTTTCTGGTGGTGGAGATGTTCATCAACGAAGGAATATGGCCCACACCAGTTGGTCAGGTGAAATCAGAAGGTTCTGCTGCATTTCGACCTCAAGAAACACCATTGTTCTCGGTCGACGATGGGCTCCTTCAATGTTTACATCATGCATCATGATGTAACCAGCATCCGATCATCTCAACAGTGCTCAGCCCTTCTTCGGCGCTCTTCCAAACATTTTGTATTTGGAGTAGTGTAATATCTTAAGGAGTGGGTACAACCTTTTATTGAGAGAGAAGGACTTCTTTGTACTCCTTTATTGTAACACCCAATCTTATTGTATAAGAGAGTGTCTTGTATCACTTTCATATGTTTGAATATAAATAAAAGTGACACTTTTCTTGTCTTCTTCTATTGTCTTGAATTCCTTTATCGCATTGAAAATCTGACAAGTAGAGGTAAAGGATCTTTGACTTACTAAAAATATGTGATAATCTTAACGAGTCAAAGTTTGGGAAAAATCTTGTTTCAGGAATTTAAGAATGCCGTCGAGGTGTGATATTATCTTGATAGGAGTAAGATGGTTCTAGTGGACTTGCCAATCGATAAATGAGAATGACAAGTGAAATTTATACCCCCACGGAGGATTACAAATGAGTTTCATCAGAGGTTTGGTATTATCTTGACTAGGACTCAGCTGAGGATTTAATGAAAATACTGTTAACGGTGTAATGTTAACCTAACAATATTTTTAAGTGGACTTGTTATTCTGTTGATAAGAATAACAAGTAAGACTAGACTCGCAGGGATCTAGGAGAATCTTTACCGTTAGAGGGGTGATATTAACTTAACGGGTTGAATTAAATCTTGTCAGAAGTGTGATGTTAACTTGACAAGGATGTGAGTCAGAGGTGTGATATTAACTTGGCTCAAGAGCGTTTCAGCTTCATTTGGGAAAACTGAAAGCGTCACTGTCATAGATGTAATGTTAACTTGGCAGTGAGGGTAATGCTAGAGGTGTAATTTTGAACTTAACATTGGTCATCTCGACTTCGACAGGGAAGTCCGAGGGAAAGTCATGGCCATATGTGTATTGTTGAACTTAGTAATGAACTGGACGCTACATATGTGATGTTAAACGTAGCGTCGCTCATCTCAGCTTCAATACGGAAGCCTGAGGAAAAGTAACTATCAGAGATTTAATATTAAACTTGGCAGCAACTTAATCACTGTTAGAGGTGTAATGTTAAATTTAACAGTAATTTGTCAGAGGTGTAATGTTAACCTGACAGTAGTCAATTTGCGATATGAGCAATTTTAAGGATTTGTCATTCTATTGATGAGAATTGACAAGTGAAGTTTGGAATGTCAGAGGTGTAGTGTTAACTTGATAAATTTGAAGACTTGCTAATCCATATAGAGTAGAGACAAATGAAGTTCGTACTCACTGGGAGTATTAAAATTTTTCATTGTCAGAGGTATAGTGTTAGCATAGCAATGATTGCATTTGTGGACCTACCATTCTGTGGATGAGAATTGATAAAGGATTTTAGTGGAAAGAGTGTAATCAAATCCACTAGGATTTTTAGCAAACCCCCAACTATTAACAGATTTGGTATGCCTTTACCAACTACTGTTTGAGTTGGGCTAACCATGCTATTCCCCTCAGCATGATGAGTTATCGAAGACTTATGTTGGGCTTAAAAGCCAACATTTTCCTCTATCCTTAGCCGTCGGAGGCTTCGGATGTTAATCAAAAGAGTAGCTAATGCTAAAACCCAAGTTTCGCATTTTGTTTCTTTCTCAATATTTACATCATGCATCATGATGCGCCAGTGCTCAATTAGTTTGACACTGATCTATTGTAATGTGATCTAGTAAAAGAAAGAAGCTCTTCTTGGATCTGGAGTTTTGATTAGAGGTGTAATATTAACTTGATCAGAGAAGAGTGCTATCAAGGATAGTATTTCTTCAAGAATTTGTCGTTGATTGGCATCACAAGTGTATCACCGTTTGAGGTTATGAGGCGATATGCTCCATTTGAGTAGACTGACTCCACTATAATGGTCCTTCCCATTTTAGTTAGAATTTTCCTTTTGTCTTATGTGTCATTACCAGGGGTCTTCTGACAGCTAAGACAAGATCACTTTCTTGAAAGTTCGCTCCTTAACTTTCTTGTTAAAGGCTCTGATAATTCGACCTTGGTAGAGCTCGATTTGCTGCTGGGCTCGTAGACGTTATCGTCTAAAGCCTCCAGTTCTTGGAGTCACAGTCGATGCTTCTCCTCATTTGTCATCTCTGCTGTCAGAGCGACGTGTAGAGATAGAATTTGGATTTCTAATGAAAGTACGAACCCATATACCAAAGAGAATGGTGTAGCTTTCATTGGAGTTCGAACTGTCGTGCGATAGGCCCATAAGCACTCACCTAATTTGTCGTCCCAATTACGTTGGCTTTTCGAGACAAATTTCTTAAGAAGCTTTTCAATAGTCTTGTTGAAAGCTTCTGCAAAGTCGTTAGCGGCTGGGTAGTATGCTGTTGAGGACACACTCTGGATCCTGAACTTGTTGCAGATCCTCTGAAAAGCCTGACTGACGAACTGGGGTCCATTGTCATGAATAATTCGCCGGGGTACACCAAAACGGAAGTTGATGTGATGTTTAATGAATTTGATTATATCAGAGGTCTTTGCCTCCCTCAAAGGGATAGTTTCGACCCATTTAGAGAAATAATCGGTTATAGCTAAGATGAACTGGTGTCCTTTGGATGATAGCGGCTTATAGGGCCAACTACGTCCATCTCCCACATCTCAAATGGCCAGGTAGAAGTTGTAGAGCGAAGATACTCTAGCGCTTGATGGATGAAATCGCCATGAACTTGGCAGGCGTGACATCGTTTGGCATAAGTGATGGCGTCCGGGATCATCCTGGGCCAATAATACCCTAATCTTCGGAGTCAATCCCCAAGCTTTGGATCAGGTTGATGAGTTTCACACATACCATCATGTGCTTCTTGGAGTACCTCCTGCGCCTCTTTTCGTGATAGACAGTGGAGAAATATCCCGTCATGCGATCGACGATACAGTGTTCGCGTGACCGCATTATAATAGAATTTGGGGGCTTTCCTTCTAATGGCAGCCGCTTCTTTGGGATCTTCAGGGAGAATGCCGTACAAGGCATAGTCAATGTAAGAGAATCGCCAATCCCTAGGCTCTGGACCGGCTGACGACTCAAGAGCTTCTTTGACTTGACAATCTCCTGTCGGCTTTTGGTAATCTTCAAAAGCGAATCTTGGGGAATACAAATCGTGGCTGTAAATAAGTATTTTCTCTACTACTCCAGCTGGAAGGGCTAAAGAAGCAGCGAGAGATGTCAGCGCATCTGCATGCGCATTTTGCTGGCGTGGTACGTGGTCGATGTAAAAGTTTCTGAACTTTTCGGCCATAGAGATAGTTGTGTTGTAATAGGGTATTAAATCTTCATGTCTGACTTCGTACTCCCCGCGAACTTGGTTAACGATGAGTTTAGAGTCACCGTATGCCTCGAGATTTTTAACGCCAATCTCATCGGCGATTTGCATTCTAATCAAGAGGGCATTGTATTCCGCTACGTTGTTGGAGCAGGGCTCGGTTAATGAGAAAGCTCGAGAAATGACAAGGTTCTGTGGGGAGATGAGTACTATCCCCGCTCCGGCTATGACATGCCCTTGCAGACTTGTTCTTGATGCACCGTCGAAGAAGAGTCGCCACACTTGTCTTTCAAAAGATGTCTGGGTCAGACAAACTTCAGCGACCTCGTCTGGGAGATCCTCGTAAAGTTTGGTTGCCCTCGGATCTGGATGCTCAGTCAGAAAATTCACCACCACTTATCCATTCACGGCTTTTTGTGATAAAAAGCGCATTTCATATTAGGATAGCAATATGGCCCATCTTGCCAGTCGGCCGTTTAATGAAGATGGCTTTGTCATGAGTAACCTCAAAGGGTTAACTCTTGATATGATGTTTATAGTCTGGCCTACCAAGTAGTGTCGCATTTTCTGGACAGCGAACACCAATGCCAAACATTTCTTTTCGATCGGGTTGTATCGATGTTTGGCCCCGATCATAATCCTACTCAGATAATAGATTGCTTGTTCGTGTCCTTGATCATTATTCTGGGCTAGTAAAGCTCCTAAGAAATGATCCATCGCTCGGTCGTATAATAGGAAAGGTTTTCCAGACACCGGTGTTGTAAGGACCGGTGGTTGCGTGAGGTATCGTTTGATCTCCTCGAACGCTTGTTGGCAAGAATCGTCCCAATCGAATGAGACACCTTTTTTCATCAATTTGGTAAAGGGTTGGCATCTTCCAGAGAGATTTGAAATAAACCTTCGGATGTATGCCAATCGTCCTTACAATCCCCTAAGCTTCCTGAGGTTCCTCGGAGGTTGCAACTCCTGGATAGCGCGAACTTTTTCTGGGTCCAAATGAATTCCTGTGGAAGTTACCACAAACCCTAGGAATTTGCCGTTGGCTACCCCCAGGAAGGATTTGGTGGGGTTTATCTTCAACTGGTGTGCCCGCATGATTTCAAAGATTGTCTTCAGATCGATTATGTGATCAACTTTGGTGCGGCTTTTCACTGCAATGTTGTCAACATAGAATTCCACTGTTTTACGCATGTGCTCATCGAAAATGGCATTCATAGCCCTCTGATATGTGGCCCCGCATTCTTTAGTCCGAAGGGCATGACAGTATAGCATTATACCCTCAGTGGTGTCCTAAAAGAAGTATGTTTTTCATCATCAGGATACATTTTGGTTTGATTATATCCTGAGAATCCATCCATGAAGGACATTCGCTCAAACCCGCACATTTTGTCAATCATGACATCCGTGATTGGGAGAGGGAATTCGCCTTTGGGGCAGGCCTCATTTAGATCATGAAAATCAATACAAATCTGAATCTTTCCGTTCTTTTTGGCAACGGGGACGATATTGGCTACCCAATCAGGATGTTGCTCTTCCCTAATGAAGCCAGAATCTATGTATTTTTTGACTTCTGATTGAATTGCTTTCATTATTTCTGGACGGAACCGTCGCTGCTGCTGTTTGATTGGCTTCACGTCTTAATTAATGTTAAGGCAATGCATAGCCACTCGAGGATCAAGCCTAGGCATGTCCTCATAATTTCAAGCAAAAATATCTATATACTCTTGTACAAGAGATATTAAATCTTCTTTCTCGGAGGATGATAGGTTTTCGCTTATAAAGATGGGCTTAGGATTAGCCTCATCTCCCAGATTAATCTGGGCAACTTTATCCTCTGTAGGTGGCTCGCGTTGTTCTAAGCGAGTATCCCAGAGAGTATTTAAGTGTTTGATCTAAGGATCTGTATCAGACTGGATCATTTCTTCATCTCTGCCACCCAGGTGGCTTGTTGAAACCATGTTTATTGAAAGTTCTCCGAATATGTTACCGACACTAATGTCTGATTCCCATGATGACGTGCCAGATGAGTAACCATAGTATAGTAACTCTTCAGACTCGGAGGCTGACAGAATTGGGGTTGACACATAACCAAACCCCTACGAGTTCGATGGTAGTAATCAGGGGTTTTTTCTTTCGGAACGAAAAAGACCGAAGTAGTGTTCTTCTTCCTTTGCCGAAGTTCAACCAGGACCGTTTATTAGATCATACCCCATGCTTTTCATCATTTTGAGTATACTTGGCTCATAATGGGTGAACTGAGGAGGTTCATTCTCGCTTTTTCACTCTTCACAAGACATCAGTTCGGACTTGATTTGTCCGAAAAGGATTGATTTTTGACCTTTGCGTCTAGCTGGGACCACGAATATTGATTCTTGCGCATCACCGACATCTTGGTACGTTTCGAAGGATGACTTCGCCGGTAAATGCAATGATGTCAAATCATCCATTGCCGACCAGGGGTCATTATCCACTTCGGTACTAGTGTTAATGGCACTGAATCAGAAGTGAACACAGAAAAGTAAGCCAAATTTAACTCTTCATTAATATGCCACCCGCCTACATTATTGGCGGTGTTATTAACATTGAGCTTATTAATGCTCGTTACAAGTGTATCTAATTCCCACATGCACTCTTCTTTCTTTGGCTCAGTGTCAGCTTCATTACCAGAGTTTGGTTCCTCTGGTTGTAGGTTCTCGTTTGTTTCCAAAGGTCCTGGTATAGGAGAGAGTCTGTGAAATAGTTCTCGACCCCCTTGAACGGATGCCTTTCCGCAATCGACGTTCGTATCTTCCCACTCCCGTCGATGTATTTCATAACTTGGTGGAGAGCGGAGGGAACGATGGAATTATGATGAATCCATGGTCGTCAAGCAGTAAATTGTATGAAGTGTCAGCATCGATCATATAGCACGTCACTTCAGACTTCAAGTCCCCAATTTGGCATTTGAGCTTGATCTTCCCCATTGGGCGCGTACCATTGGTATTGAAACCATAAATGGTAGTCTGGGTGGCGCTCAATCGATGGGTAAGAATCCCTAAATGTTGCATGACCCGGCGAGGCATAATACTTAATGCGGACCCTGGATCTACCTGAATCCGGCTTACTTTAGATGATCTAATATACCCTGTGAAGTATAGGGGTCGATCATGTTTTCCCTTAACCTGCATATCATTCGCCGTGAAGGTGATGCATGGAGCATTTTGGGAGGCATGGAGGCAATCCTCTACATCTGCCTCCAGTGGTCCAGCCGGTATCTGAGTCATGAAGATCTCAGCATTAGCTAGGGCCTCTCTCAAAACTTCTCTGGTTGACTTTGATAGCCTCAGGAGCTCGTAAAGAGTGATTCTGGCCGGGATATTGACCAGTTGATCCAGGACGTCAAAGCGGTAAGATGTTGTGTATCCTTCCGCATTGTCCTTTGGAAGAGCTTTGGAAAACCGAAGCTCTTTCTGCTTCTCCACCGGTTGTTTCATAGAGGGCTTGGCTGACTCTGTAGTGGGTTTAGGAGGGGTTGCCATCATTTCGTCATACTTTTTTAAATATGACTAGCCCGAACGAGTTTCTGCCACAAGTGGTTGATTAGGTTCTACCACAAGAACTATTATTTCCTCTTCTGAATCAGTTAGTGAGGGAACATCAGTCTCTGCTTCTCAGGAAGAAGTGCACACCACATTACAGGATGAAGCTTTCGCTTTCCTTTGGACCTCCTGCGGGTAATAGTAGTCCATTGCTGGCCGTCCACAAGGTCTGGATGAACCCACATAACTTCCCTCTGAGGTGTGGGTACAGGCACAAATCCCTTTTCTTCTTGATGGCGAGGGTCCATATTGATCATTCTTAGTTCCCCTCTCGGGATGGGGACTACTCCAGAGGGTGTTGGAGGTTGTCTTCCAAACTGGAAGAAAGATGTCATATTGGCCGTCACTTTCTTCTGCTCTGGACGGAGTTTTAATACCTCTGCATCAATTAGAGCATGAAGGATGTCTTTGAAGACATAACAGCTCTTGGTGGGATGGCCCAGCATCCTATGATATAGACAGTAGTTAGGATTGTCGGTTTACCAACTTCTTCAGGACGTCTTATTTCAGGAAGCTTCAATCTGCTGCTCTTGTTGAGTAACTTGAACAACGAATTAATATGTTCATCTTTGAAGGAATACTATTTATTGGCGCGTGGCTGACTTGAAGAGCCACTTTCCTTAACCGGCTGAGGTTTGGCAGGAGATTTTGTCTCTGTTGCCAAGTTATCTTTCCTTTTTGGTGGAAAAGATGTTTCTAGCATGCGCCTTGTCGACCTTTCGGATCTGGGTTTGTTTTCTTCTGCCCTAACCCTGGCGATAATTTCTTCAGCATGTTCACCTTGCTGGACCAATTGCTTCCAGGTGCGGCTTTCGGCAACTCCTATTTGGGCGAGGAGCGACGTTTGTAGATTATGGTGGCATATTTCTACCAGGGTGGCCTGGGTCATACTGCTAGGACATCGGAGTGTCATATTTTGAAATCTTTCTACTAATGATTTGACTGACTCCCCATTTTGCTGCTTTGTGGCCAAAAGAATAGGCATTATAATCTCTGAGTCGTCTTCAAAAAAGCGTGTTAGGAAGAGCTTCTCCAGATCACTCCAATTTTTAATGAAACTTTTCGGGAGCTTCATGAACCATTCAAAGGCAAGCTCTTTTAGAGTGCCGATAAACAAACGTGCAAAGATGGCATCATTATCTACCATGTTCCCCGTCTGAGACTTGAAGTAATAGATATGTTGTTCGATGACCCTTTACCGTCAAATGGCTGTAAGGTTGGAGCTTTGAACTTATGGGGGTATGGAACAAGGTCCCACTCAGCGGATATGGCCGGACCACTCCTGCTTCTTGGAGGCTTTTCCAATTAGTAAGGGCCTCGAAACGTTGCTCCACTTGATTCATTCTTTTAGAATGAACCCTTCCATGGTCCGGGTTGTCTTCCCCCTTAGATGAGGATTTAGACGACTCAGAGTAGATAGCTCTTTCTCCTCGATATTGTTGGCCCAAAGGCCTTTCACTCTAGTTTTGATGATGATTAACTCATGTAGTTATGTGTACTAATTATCTTGTGATTTTAGTTTCAGTTTATTAATCAAGATATTAGTTGGTGTTTAGCTTCAACAAGATGTATTGGAAGCTTGCACATGTTGATTCAAGAGCCCGCGCATCAAAGATCATACATTGCACTTGCTCGGTAAATCAAGAGTTTTTGGATCGAGCCTACTTGGAGATTGCGCTCTAGCTTGGAGATTGCGCTCTACAAGAAGACTTAGGTATCCATAGTTTTAGTTTGGGTTTAGATCCTAATTGTAAAGATTAGAATAGTATGATAAGCTCAAGTTCACAACACACACCTTTCATGTTTTGATTTTCGGTTTTAGGTTTAACCGATCTTGATTTTCATGAATAGATTTTTTATCAAAACAAGTTTACATGGTTTATGTATATTAGATTTGTTCTATATACATGCATGCTTCAATTGTTTAGACAAACTTTGTTTGATAATCTATTCCATGTGTTTTATGTTTTGGTATTTACAACAAAACATATTTTTGGACTTAATGACAAAAATCATGATATATTTATGTTTCTTGTATATTGAATTTCTATTCATATACAATATGCTTCAAAGTGTTTAAATATCATATTTTTGTATCATGGATAAGTTTTAGACAATGTGTATTTTCTATTCAAAATACAAGGTTTTAGAAAATACAGTTTTTGGTTTTTGGCAAAATTTCTATGACACAAAAATAGTCAAATATGTTTGAAATTTGTGTTAGGATTTTTAACACAAGTTTGTATTTCAATATAAAATGATAAAACTATTTTTGTGAAATTTTAGAGATTTTGTGGGATTTATTATAATATTTTTCCCCAGATTTCAGACCTGATTTTTGTCTGCCAGGCTTGGCCGGTCGACTGGTACGGTCGACCGCACCAAAAAAGCCAGTCGACCGTTCCGGTCGACTAACGTGCACGGATACGTGCACGCAGGCTGACACTGCATCCGGTCGACCGAAGCGGTCGACCGACAAAGAGCTGTTTGCTCTCAGGTATTTTTCGGTCGACCGAGGCGGTCGACCGGTAGCCACAACGGTTCTAAATTTGACCGTTGGGCGGTCGACCGTCCCGGTCGACCGGAAGGCTATTTCTGGCAAAAGTTCTGTAAACGGCTATTTTCTGTAATTGCCTATAAATACCCCATTTGAGAGAGGTTTTCTCTAAGATTTTCTGTGCGAATTTTTGCTGATTCTCTGGTGTTTTCAAAGCAATCAAAAGAAGTTTTTGAGCTTGAATTGTACAATCCATTTGGTGTTTTCATTAGGGTTTGGAAAATCAAAGAAAGGGTTTTTGGGAAAGAATTTTGATTGAACTATTCTATCTTGATTTCTTGATTTTTCCCAAGGATTTTCTTTGTGATTTCTGATTTCCATTCCTTTGGTTTTCTCCACACTTGAGCAAAAATCTACTATCTATATCTATAGGTTATTTGTGTGGAAGAAGAAGTTGTTTGTGGTTGTTGTTGTGACCACCAAGTTGTAACCCAATCTTTTCTTAGCTTTGTGCTTTGGGTTGTATCCCTCTAGTTGAGAGGTGATCCTTGTATTGGTTGGTGATTGGGAGTTTGTTGTATTGGTTTAGAATTTGCCTCAAGGAGGAGGGTGTGATTGTTGGAGTTTGCCTCAAGGAGGAGGTTGTGTTGGTTGGCTTGGATTTGTGCCTCAGGGAGGAGGTTGTAAAGAGAGGAGTTGGGTACTCCTTGTAAAGGGTCCTAAGTGGACGAGCTAGTGGAAATCCTTCGTGTGTCGAAGGCGGGGATGTAGAGCTGGGTGCTCGAACCTCGATAACATATCTTGTTGTTTGCGCTTGATCCATTGGCTCTCTCTATCTCTCTCTTTACTTTGTGCCTTGCCTTATTCATATTGTGCATTCATATTTGCTTGGCTTGGTTGTGTGTGAATCATTTGTTGATCACACTTGAGTGTATTTGCATTAAGTTATTAAATTCCGCATTTAGTTCATAGATTAGCATTGTCACCTATTCACCCCCCCTCTAGGTGACTTTTCAATTGGTATCAGAGCTAGCGCTCCTGATATTTAGGTTTAACCACCTAGGAGTGTGATCTTAGTTTGCTAATCTTCATTTGCATTTTCATTTGCACACATATAGTTGCACTAATGGCTAGCCCTCCCATGTTTGACCATTTTAGACTTGATGCTTGGAAGTCCAACATGACTAAACATTTAAAAGACCTAGGACATCTAGCTTATCAAGCCATCACTATAGAAACCCTCCCAATAGTAGTAAGCATAAGAAGGCCAATGCACTTGCACTTAGGGCACTTAGAGCATCTCTTAATGAACATCTATTACATGTTTTGATCGATATGACTCGGCTTTTGCAGTTTGGAGCATTTTGACGTCTCCCGAGCTACCCGTGATTATCAACAAGATGAGGAGATCTAAGAGAGAAGTATCCGAAGAGCGTGGCTTTATGGCATATGGAAATGACTCCCATGAGGTACAATCGGACTCTCAAATAGATGATAGCTCTAGTTCATATTGCCATGGTTGTTTTGAAGTTCAAAATTTGAATGTTGACCTTGCTTCTAAACTTGAAAATTTTATAGAAAAACATGAGATTTTGAAAAAGAAACATTTTGACTTAAAAGAAGAATTAAAGGATTTATGTTCAACTTTTGAATCGGTTTTGCAAGAGAAAGAAGAGATTATTAGTGAACGTGACTCACTTGAATCTCAACTTGAAATTGCTTTAAAAGAAATTGAAGTTTTGAAAAACAAAAATGATTGTGATGATGTTGTAGAACACAATGAAGTTTTGTCTTCTAGATTAGATCTTGTTTTTAAAGAAAATCTTTCTTTGAAAAATAAAATTGATTCTATTACTAAAGAATTGGATTTGGTTTTGATTAAAAATAAATCTTTACAAAATGAGATTGATATTCATGTTTGTCATGCTAGTGTAGCTTCTACTTCTTGCACTCCTATAGCATGTTCCACTTTGTCTTCTAGCATAGAAAATGATATAAACAATTTGAAGAAAAGTGTTGATTGTTTGGGCTCCACTTTGAGCCATTGTGCCATGAATCACTCTCGTTTGGAATCCTTGGTTCGCAAGAAACAAGTTCCAACCTTGCATGCACACTCATCTATGCATACACATGCTTCTCATGATCACCATCATCATATGTATGCTCACGTGTACACATGTACATATTGTGGTCGAAAAGGCCATCTTGCTAGATTTTGTTATGATCTTTTACATGTTGAAAATTTAGCAAATAATCTTGTTTGGGTTAGAAAGGATACTAACCCCGTGGACCCACAAGAAAATGGGTACCAAGATCCACCTCTTTGATGTTTGGTGTAGGTGGAGGCTCTCGCATCACGTGAGAGATTTGGTGCCTTGAGGTGGATGCGTTCTAAGCTTAAAAGAGAATTATTTGGATGCTTCACACTCAAGGGAACTTGGTGGAGAGGACCACCATTGGTTTGGAGAACTAGAGAAGAACCTTCATTACTTTTGGTATCATTCTCTAACTCCCACTTATTTGCATGCTTTTCATGTTCATCTATTTGTAGCATGTTATGTTTTATTGTTCATTATGCTTGTGCTATGCTCATTAGACTAATGTTATACATGCTTAGTTATTTGAGCACCCATGTTTCATAAGGATCTATATTTAGTGTTCACACCTTGTTTAAACTATCATGTATGCCCTAGATCTAATGCACATGCATATGCAAAAAGATCATATGATTTTCATGTTTCTATGATTTTTTGTTTTAATAATTCGTGTTTTTTGATTATCATAATCATATTGATTGTTGACCCGTTTCATACTTCATGTTTTGACAACTTGCTTGAATGATAGTTTTCATAAAGACTAGGATTTATACTTGTACAACTAGTGAGCTACAAATAAACCTTTATATATGTTTGTGCTTGAACGCTCATTTGTATTCACTTGATGTACTAGTATAATCTAGTTTTGATGATTCTTGCATTTGACTTGTATTCATCATTTTACATGTTTTGTTTTAACTTCATGTATATGTCTATCTTGTCCAAACTATTGAGTATACATGTACATCCTTGAGCCACGTGCCTTCATGCACATACTTTTGTGGACTCATTGTGTTTAGGATATGTATGTATACTTTAGTTTGTACATGACATACATATGCCTTGAAGTTTAAATCATGTTTTGATGATTTTCATGTTTGCTAGATGATTTCACATTCATGATGAACCCCACATTTTTTTTGATAATTTCAATTGGTGATTTCACATCTTAGATGAGTTTCATGTTTTTACAATTGAGCTTAAATGCCTATTTTTCATGTTGATATGTGTCATACAACACTTGTACACTCACCTTATTTAATGTTTTCTCATGACTTAGTTTTCATGAGTACAAATTGTGATATATGGATTTTGAGTGTTTTAGTGCCATGTGGTTTACATGCGTCTTCATGAAAAATATTTTTATTATTCCTTACTTGAAGGATTTCGTACTAGTTTACCCTCCATTTAACTAGTTGCGATATTCTTCATTTTGGTAGAGATTTTTAAACATACTACATTTTCAAACCTATTTTTGAAAACCCCTACCATCTAAGGGTGGTTGGATGGGAGATCATGTTCATGTATGCTTTATAATGAAAATCATTTTAAACTTGCACATGATTGGGTGGTAGTGAATATGAGATATACACTTGATCTTATTGTTGTTTCAATTGGTATCATTGAATTCTTTCAATTGGTATCTAATCTTGACATCCTTTTGTATACTCATATATGTTTTGTTTTATATATATGTATGCATACACTTCATATAGTATCAATTTACAATTGGTATCTATTTCTTACATACATATATAGATGATTTATTTGTGCTTCAAGATATATGCACAAATTTTGCTTATGATAAGCTTGATTTTTTTTAATGACCATCATTTTCAATTGATTTAATTTTCAATTGGTTTCTTTATACAAGCATTATCATTATCTTGCTTATGCTAAGCTTGAGCTTTAACATTATTTCAATTGACTTAGTCTTCAATTGGTATATTATTTCTAGCTTAAGCATATGTTTAGTTGGTATTTCATAAAGGGGGAGAAAACTCACATTTCAATTTTTCAATTGGTATTTAATTTACCTTTGGTTTTGTTTCCCACTCCCTAACTTTATGAGAAAAAAAAATTGATTTAAGAATGATTATTGATTTTTAATTGGTATCATATGCTTATAAAGATATATATCTTCAATTGGTATCAATGTGTTTTTCAATTGGTATCATGTGTTTTATTTTCAATATGTTTTAATTTCAATTGGGATCATATTTGTTTTCAATGCCCCTCTTACTTTCAATTGGTAATTGGTAGGCATTTCTTAAATGTTTTTATGATCACTTTCTATTGATATCATAATGCACTTCTTTGACATTTTTTTAATTGGTATCATTTTTTGTTTCACCCCTTGAAGTAGTTTGTTTATTCTTTGTTTCATATATTTAGGGGGAGAAGAATTCATATCTTTTTGTTTTTACCCCTTTGTTGATGATTGACAAAAAGGGGGAGAAGATTTATTGGAGTTGACATGCATGAGTTTTCAGTTTTATGTTCATTTCATCTCCATTGGTATTGGTATCAAGAGCATTATGAGTTTTGTTTTTATTAGTATCCATTGGTATCAAGAGCATGTTTTGGTAATTTAGTTGTTTTGTTAGAATTGGAATCAATAGCATGTTTCATATGCATATTCATTTTGTTTCAAGAACCCTGTTTATATGCATCTTATTGTTTGTTTATTCCTATGCATGAGTTAAGGGGGAGCTTCTTTGAAGCTTTACTTTAATCCATGCATATATAACTCCATGAGTTTTGTCATCATCAAAAAGGGGAGATTGTTGGCCAAAAGGCCTTTCACTCTAGTTTTGATGATGATTAACTCATGTAGTTATGTGTACTAATTATCTTGTGATTTTAGTTTCAGTTTATTAATCAAGATATTAGTTGGTGTTTAGCTTCAACAAGATGTATTGGAAGCTTGCACATGTTGATTCAAGAGCCCGCGC
Organism: Agave tequilana; assembly: GCA_038442645.1. Lineage (NCBI taxonomy): Eukaryota > Viridiplantae > Streptophyta > Magnoliopsida > Asparagales > Asparagaceae > Agave > Agave tequilana. The sequence goes on along the minus strand of JAVJIF010011250.1, from coordinate 152,147 downwards.
ATCAAAGATCATACATTGCACTTGCTCGGTGAATCAAGAGTTTTTGGATCGAGCCTACTTGGAGATTGCGCTCTAGCTTGGAGATTGCGCTCTACAAGAAGACTTAGGTATCCATAGTTTTAGTTTGGGTTTAGATCCTAATTGTAAAGATTAGAATAGTATGATAAGCTCAAGTTCACAACACACACCTTTCATGTTTTGATTTTCGGTTTTAGGTTTAACCGATCTTGGTTTTCATGAATAGATTTTTTATCAAAACAAGTTTACATGGTTTATGTATATTAGATTTGTTCTATATACATGCATGCTTCAATTGTTTAGACAAACTTTGTTTGATAATCTATTCCATGTGTTTTATGTTTTGGTATTTACAACAAAACATATTTTTGGACTTAATGACAAAAATCATGATATATTTATGTTTCTTGTATATTGAATTTCTATTCATATACAATATGCTTCAAAGTGTTTAATATCATATTTTTGTATCATGGATAAGTTTTAGACAATGTGTATTTTCTATTCAAAATACAAGGTTTTAGAAAATACAGTTTTTGATTTTTGGCAAAATTTCTATGACACAAAAATAGTCAAATATGTTTGAAATTTGTGTAGGATTTTTAACACAAGTTTGTATTTCAATATAAAATGATAAAACTATTTTTGTGAAATTTTAGAGATTTTGTGGGATTTATTATAATATTTTTTCCCCAGATTTCAGACCTGATTTTTGTCTGCCAGGCTTGGCCGGTCGACTGGTACGGTCGACCGCACCAAAGAAGCCAGTCGACCGTTCCGGTCGACTGACGTGCACGGATACGTGCACGCAGGCTGACACTGCATCCGGTCGACCGAAGCGGTCGACCGACAAAGAGCTGTTTGCTCTCAGGTATTTTCGGTCGACCGAGGCGGTCGACCGGTAGCCACAACGGTTCTAAATTTGACCGTTGGGCGGTCGACCGTCCCGGTCGACCGGAAGGCTATTTCTGGCAAAGTTCTGTAAACGGCTATTTTCTGTAATTGCCTATAAATACCCCATTTGAGAGAGGTTTTCTCTAAGATTTTCTGTGCGAATTTTTGCTGATTCTCTGGTGTTTTCAAAGCAATCAAAAGAAGTTTTTGAGCTTGAATTGTACAATCCATTGGGTTTTTATTAGGGTTTGGAAAATCAAAGAAAGGGTTTTTGGGAAAGAATTTTGATTGAACTATTCTATCTTGATTTCTTGATTTTTCCCAAGGATTTTCTTTGTGATTTCTGATTTCCATTCCTTTGGTTTTCTCCACACTTGAGCAAAAATCTACTATCTATATCTATAGGTTATTTGTGTGGAAGAAGAAGTTGTTTGTGGTTGTTGTTGTGACTACCAAGTTGTAACCCAATCTTTTCTTAGCTTTGTGCTTTGGGTTGTATCCCTCTAGTTGAGAGGTGATCCTTGTATTGGTTGGTGTTTGAGAGTTTGTTGTATTGGTTTGGAATTTGCCTCAAGGAGGAGGGTGTGATTGTTGGAGTTTGCCTCAAGGAGGAGGTTGTGTTGGTTGGCTTGGATTTGTGCCTCAGGGAGGAGGTTGTAAAGAGAGGAGTTGGGTACTCCTTGTAAAGGGTCCTAAGTGGACGAGCTAGTGGAAATCCTTCGTGTGTCGAAGGCGGGGATGTAGAGCTGGGTGCTCGAACCTCGATAACATATCTTGTTGTTTACGCTTGATCCATTGTCTCTCTCTATCTCTCTCTTTACTTTGTGCCTTGCCTTATTCATATTGTGCATTCATATTTGCTTGGCTTGGTTGTGTGTGAATCATTTGTTGATCACACTTGAGTGTAATTTGCATTAAGTTATTAAATTCCGCATTTAGTTCATAAATTAGCATTGTCACCTATTCACCCCCCCTCTAGGTGACTTTTCAGATATGCATTGAAGATGAGCTTTCTCCTTCTTTTTCATTTGCCTTTAGACTTTTTAGAGGAGGTTTTGTCAGTTGACTTCCTCTTGTCTTCAAGTAATTGTGCCAGCATCTATTTGAGAGAATCGATGGATTCTTGTTGAGCACGAATCATCTCAAATTGTTCTCACTGAACCTGGGCTTGTTGCTCAAAGCGCCTGGCCGTCTCCGCAGGAGTATTTGTCATGTATATGAAGGCTTTCTTCTCTATGGAAGAGTTCAAAGCCTGCGACTCTGCAACGGCGGAATGTGAGTCATTTACTTCGATGCCCCAAGCCAGGGCACTGTAATTGATCGCGGCAAGCGCTCCAGTCCGAGTGCGAGTGTGCCGGTACACTCCTTCTGGTCCATGTCAGACTCGTCAGAGCTGACCACTGATTGTTTTCCCTACTCCTGCTTGTCATGTTTGCAGTGATTTCAGGGTACTCTGTGTCAGAGAAAATCCTCCTCCTGTGGGAGCGATATCTTTTGACTGATCGGAAGCTAGAGTGACTGTCTGAATATAGACTGTCGGCTTGCACGTGAGCTGCAATGGCACTCAAAGAGCATTGTGATAAGCCGTTTACAGCAACACGATGGAGTGATCAAACTAGCACTCCTCTTCTTTATCAAATAATCTCTCAGATCCGTGGGAGGGGGATCGAAGAGATTAGCCTCGAATTTCGAGGGCTTTTCAGCTTGTGAGAGTTATCCTTGCTTCGCAAAGCTGAGATGCAAGGTTGTGAGACGCGGAGCTCACGTCCTGTAAAATGAATGCAGCTCTCGCGTTGTGGCTCTGAAACGCGAGTCTTGCGCCTCTTCTGAGAAGAGACGCGGCTCTCGCGTTGTCGATTGTCGCATCTGGGTAGAGATGCTTGAGAAACGCAGGCCTTCTGGGTCCCGCGTATAAATGTACAGGCGCGGGTCTCGTGTCTTGGATGAGGGGCACGAACCTCACGTTGCTGCTCTTGGTGTTTAGGAAGCGAAGCTTCAGAAACGCGAGTTTGGTGAACCTCACGTTTAGGTTTTCGAACACAGACTTCACTTGTCTGACATGGTTTAGAAGGGACGCGGGCTTGAACCTCGCGTCCTACCTCTATTGGGCAGACAGTTATTCCAGCTTGTAGTTGACGCACACACCGTCTCTGTCGCCGCTCAGCATTCCGGTTACGTCGTATGGGTTGATGGGAACCCCCGGTAACCTGGCGCTGAGGAAGGGGATGGACGGGCTGAACACCAGCAACGTTAACCACGCGGATCTCCTGAGAGATGTTGACACGGGCGTTACGCATGATGCGATTAGCCACGACATCCTTTTTGCCAATCGCGTCTGAGGGGATCTCAGAGCAGACTCGAGAGCAAGTCCCCGAGGAGACTTTACGGTAGACCCGCGCCTTAGGGCTCTTGGAGCCGGAAGAGAGGAACTCTTCATACTTCGCCTGGTCGAACTCCATGACAAGTGATTCGATCGTTTTTTCCATATAAATGACGTCATCTTGCGCCATAACTTGCTCGTCGGTAGATAAAGTAGTCCCTAGCGGAGTCGCCATCTCTTGTTTGGTGGAGAAAAAATTGAAGATCGAGAAGTAAATTCTTTATTTGATAGTAAAGAAAGTTACATTGGATCAGTAATCCTCTTACAAGAGAGGGGAGATTTTCAAGCTTGAGTCTCCCCTTTGTTTAGTGCTGGGTTCTTGATGTGACGGTGGAAAGTGAATCTTATTTTTCGTTGACCAGGTGAATGTCAGAACCTTTTGGGAATTCTCCTTGGATGGTAGACGAAGTAACACAGCTTTTGTCCACCAGGGATCTCAAAGAGATTGTAGGCAAAAACTAACTTGCACGCAACAAGTTGTTAGAAGAGTTGAACTCTCTCTTTCCTTTTTTCATCCTGTTCTTTTCTGTCTATCCCCTGTCCCATAGCAAACTGGGCTATTTATAGAGGTTTCAGGGGGTAAACGTGTCCCTTAAAAATACTCCATAATAGGGGTTAACTCCCTCAATATGTGGGCAATAATTGACCCAGTAATGAGGACAGTTATAACCGAGACGCAGGGTTCCTCTATAGTTGAAACGCGGGCTTCGAGCCTCGCGTTTAGCCATTGAGGTAACGCTTGAACTTTGCCTTTAGTTGAAATGTGAGCTTCAAATTCTGCGTCAAGTTTTGTGTGAGACGTGGGCTCTGGGACGTGGGCTCTGGGCCTGTGTCTTGATCGTTGTGGTGGGTTTTGACGCTCGCGTCTTGGTACTGTAGTGATGCCACTATAGTAAGACTGAGACGCGGGTTTCGACCCTTGCGTCTTGGCGCTGTGGTGGTGGCTATGACCAGGCCTGTGTCTGGAGTTCGGATTCTACTTTTGGTGACTTGTCTTCAGTGATTTTTAAACAACCTACAGTAACGCCTCGATCCCACAGATACGGAGATGCTGCGGTGACGTATATACGCAGAGTGGAAATACCCTCACGTATATACGCTAAGCCTTAGTACAAGAAATATATATAAGATACACCATAAGTCTAGCATAAATAAGTATAAGAATACCTGCAAAAGAGGTAAGTGATCATAACAGATATGAAAATAGGGATAATAAGATAACAGAAATAAATCACAAAGATACCTATGAATTGAAACGAGTGACGGTCTCAAAAGAATCTTGAAAAATATCTGGTACAGCGATTCTCGGATCTCCAATCTGAGCATGCAAACCCAGGGTCATCAGAAAGTGACCTAGTGAGTGGTAAAATGAAAGAAGCAGTAATATGTACTATAGTAATACAGTAATGGTAAAAAATATAACACATGTGGATACCTTATGATAGTACTATGAATAATCAACAATATCATATTCTAATATCATCAATACCATAAAGCAGAATATATGTAATACAGAGTATATATGTACATGAGTAGTATGCCATAACAGAAAGTGTAACATGTATCAGGAAGTGTAACAAAGTATACATGTAACATGATAGTGGATAAATTATCAGGAATAGTAACAAATACAACTAAACAAATATACATGTATCGGGCAAGTCATGTTATTTATACAATAATAATAATCAGTACCGCCTTGTATTTTAATCAACCTCTTCTAGTGTCCCATACCACTGACAGTTCATACTGGAGCCCGCACTCCAGTCGAACCCATCTGGACATGGCATACGGGTACCATTATCCAAACGAGAGAGTGACCAAATAACAAGCGTTTCTATTGTCAATATTGTTTATACTGTTTTATTATATTAATTGGAAACCCGAAGGTCAAAGAGCTCTTATCAGGTGGGTGTATCCCATGCATATCCGGGATCACGGCCTTAAACAGATCCCAAGCTGCTGAGACCAGGGCCAGCCCACTAAGGCTGTAACAAATAACAGGAACAGGAGCTCAATGAGCTAATAACATAACAAAAAACGGGAGCTCATGAGCTATAACAGACGGTAGCCAACACTACCTCGTCCCCTGCAGTGGGACAAATAACGGATTCATACATTCACCCGACAAGATCTAGTCAATCGTCAAGTCTCCCCATTCTCAAGTTATATTTATTATATTTAAAGTATATCAGGAATATGTACAGTGCATGGTAGGTGTAACACGATCACATGACATGAGCTATGTTGAGAGCATGATACCAAATAACAGGAAACAGGAAGCAAGAGATGCAGGATTCTAGATGTGGCCCCCGTGATTTTGATCCACGTGGCACTTAGTTTCACACTTTGCATATCAACAGTTCACATATCCAGTAACAGAAATTTCACATATCCAGTAACAGAAATATCAATATAAGTAACAAAAAACAATTATGTAACAGGAATACAGTAATATTCATGTAGCAATAATCGATGTAATATGAACAATAATCCACACGACAAGAATATAAAAATCAACCAATTTCATTAGACATAATAAAATCTAATTTATCAAAGAAAATCACTCACAAAAAGTCCATGGAAAGTTAGCTCTCTTTCTCACGATCGCAACAGTTCTAGAGTCGTCCAATTTGGAGTTCGGATGCTCCAGATTTTACTCGTACACTTTATTGGGTGCAGAAATGGGTTTGGGCTTCTAATGGGTCGGGTTTAGATCCAATACTCAAACTCGATTGACTTAAGTTAAATGGATATTGGGTAATATGGGTTAATGGGTAGGGTTATAGGGTTAATGGGTGTGGGTTTATGAGATCCAACGAGAGAGAGAACGGGAAGGGGAGCAGGTGGCGGCCAGGCTAGGCCTGGCCGTGCCTGGCCGGCGGCGGCGCTCAGGCCAGCCACTGAGGCGAGGGAGAAAAAGTTAAGGGGGAGAGAGAGAAGAATAGAAGTGGAGAAGAAGAACAGAGAGAAGAAGAAGAAGAAGAAGAAGAAGAAGAAATAGGGGGAAGGAAGGAAAAAGGGAGGGGACGGCGGAGCCCAGGCCAAGGGACGCGATGGCTCGCCGGCTACCTGTGGCACGCCAGCCTTCCAGCAACGATGGCAGCAGCCAATGGGTCTGGTCCCAGCCTGTAATACAGAGAGAGAGAGAGAGAGAGAGAGAGAGAGAGAATAAGAGAAGGTAGAGAAATAGAGTGATAGGTTAAAATAGAGAGAGATTGAGAGGGAAGGGAGAGTGAGAATTAGAGAGAGATGTACAGATTTTATGGGGGGAGAGAGAGAGAGAGAGAAGGCGGTTGAAACTAAGGTGGTTGGGTTAAGAGGCGGTGGAGAACGAATTGGAGGAGAAGAAAGGGAAAAAATAATTGTTTAGTATTATTTAATTAATATATTATTTGAGTCAAAATTTGACCAATCCTAAACTGATCCTAAAAATTTTGTAAAATATTAAAAATTATGTTGAGAAACTATGTGAAATTAGATTTAAGAAATTCTATCTAGTTTACAAATTAAAAATCCTGGAGTATTTCGCTGACACTAGTTGGCACTAGTTTGGTCCGATTTTGGATAAATTCAGAAAAATCTTCAAAAATGCTTTACGTAAAAAAATATAATTCTAATACACAATGTGAAACTAGATTCTCAAAATTCTACTCCGTTTGTGAATTAAAAATAGTAGAGCTGATTATTGGTATCGGTCGACACCGACTTTGGAGATTTTCCAAACTAGTTTAGAAAAAAATTCAGAAAATTCTGAAAAATCTAAAATATTAAAAAATGATATTTGAAACTGAAACTGGCTCAATCTGACTATCAGAAGGGTCAAATCAACTTTGAATGTCGTATCAAGTACTGATACTGTGATACGTATATCAAGGATCATGGGTTACAATATTACATCACCGATAGGCGCAAATGTGAGAATACAAAGATATATACAAATATAAACAGTATAAAAGATGCTTACGAGTTATAAAAAAAACTCGAGAGCCGAGCAGGGAGCTTTGAAGAAAAAGACTCTAGACGGTCTGCCGATAATCCACGCTTTCACTCCGCATCTCTCAGCTGAGAGAATTTATAAGCCCAAGCTTCAGGATCTAGACATGCAGATCTAGGGGGTCAAAACTCCCTAGCGAGTGGTGAGGCGAGAGCCGAGTGGCGTGCAGGGACATGCATTCGTGTATCGATAAATCTGAATCAAAAGCATGCGTTGAAAATCGTGTTGTGAACACATACACACCCAAACATGAATGAGGCATCAAGTAATAAGATGTACAGAAGTGACAAAACCAGTTGTACAGGCTCAGTGATAGATTCATGAGATTGATACCTCGAGGGAATAATCCAAATAAGGAAACCCCCATTTATATACCATATACCTCATGTCTCTATCGACTAAATACGCACAACCTACGCTTTCCATAATAACAGCAAAATGGAATAGTATGAATCATTAGCAAGCAGTACTTATACGATAACTAAAGAATCTGTATAAAATCATGAATAAATAAGTCAGGAGACTAGGCACAGTAATACAAGTGTAATATCAGGCAAGATGCAGGCTGTGTATAATATAATAACAACAAAAGATCAGTGGAGTAGTACATATGTGGTAAAATTAGGAATATATAATATAATAATAATAATAAAAATGAAAATCTGAATTAAAATCTGATGAAAGCAAATACGAAAAACAAGTGGTACAACCCAGATTATGGCTTCATGAGATAAGCACGTCGAAGGAATAATCCAAACAAGAAAACCCTCATCTTTATACCTTATGCCCCATGTTACTTTAATCCTAGTGTATACAATCCGAATTGCAAAACCGCATGACGAATTATTAATTAGCACTTTATTATTATTACTCATCCTACCTATATATCTAAGAATATGCCCTAGCGTCACAACACATGTACATCCATATACGAGTAAGCTGAGATTGTTATTGAAAACTGATGGAGAGACAAATGGATGGGTCCTGTACATACCCGGGACCACGGCCCGGATATTCCGGTGCTGGCCCGGAACCTGCCGCTAGGCAAATAGGAAGTGGGTCTTACATTATGCCCATTCAGGAATATAACAGGAAGTAGGGAGCCAGCGCTCCCCTCTTGTAACGCCCCGATCCTAAGGATACGGAGACGTTATGGCGACGCACATACGCAGGGCGGAAAACCCTCACGTACGTACGCTAAGCCTCAATACAGTACATACCATCCATAAATACCTAGGGTCCAGCATGAGATAAGTACAAGAATACCTGTAGAAGAGGGTCAGTAATCATAACAGATATGGAATATAGGAACAAATAAGATAACTGAAATAAATTAGTAAAATACCTATGAATAGGCCAGATGAGGAATTTCCTAGGTGACTCCAAGGCACCCTCGGTACGCGGATCTCCAATCTGGGCACGCAAACCCAGGGTCGTCAGAAAGCGCCCTAGTAAGTGGTAAAATGAAGGAGGCAGTAATAGATACTATAATAATACAAGCATGATACGAATATATAATACATGATGTTGTAGAAGTGATACCATATAATAAGCATATATGAAGTAGTAGAAATATAGTAACATGTCCTTTTTTAATACCATCACTACCTAACCGGTCATCATCGGGTCAAGTCTATAATCGTATCCAGTGTTATAACATAATAAATAAGATTGTATAGTGGTGACGTGATAGACATGAACATGGTAGTGATGACGTGATAGAGGTGAACATGCAGATGGGCATATGTCTGCAATAATAAAATATATGCAATGCAGAACATGCATAGTATGTCACTACATACAGTGTAACACGTACCCGGTAATGTAACAAAGTATACATGTGCATGAGTAATAGGTCACTACAGAAAGTGTAACAGAAAACAGGTACAGTATCAATGTATACATGTAACATGATAGCAGGTACATGATCAGGAACAGTAACAAGTACAACTAAACATGGGTCAAGCAGGTCATGTCAAAGTCATGTCATTTATACAATAGTAGCGATCAGTACCACCTGATATTTTAATCATTCTCTTCCAGTGTCCCATACCACTGGCAGTTCATACTGGAGCCCGCACTCCAGTCGAACTCATCCGGACATGGCCTACGGGTACCATTATCCAAACGAGAGAGTGACCAAATAGCAAGTGTTCCCGACGTCACTATTGTGTATACTGTTTTATTATGTTAATTAGAAACTCGTGGTCGAAGAGTTCTTATCGGGTGGATGTATCCCGTGCATACCCGGGATCACGGCCTTTATCAGACCCCTGGCTGCTGAGACCAGGGCCCTCCGCTAAGAGGGAACAATAATCAAGTAACAATAGCTCATGGAGCAATTGGTAGGTAGCACTACCATCCCCTGCAGTGGGAGAACAATATGGATCCAGTACATCACCCGATAAGATCTAATCAACCGTCAAGTCTCCCCCATACCCCAGTTATCTTTATGATCTGATATGTCGAGTATCCAATGTAACAAGAACAAATAACAGTCCATGATACGGGTAACATGATAACTGGACCAGAGCTCTGTTGATAGCATAGAACAATATAACGGGAATCGGGAACAATATATCTGGAACAATATAACAGGAACAATATATCATGAACAATATAACGGGAAACGGGAACAATAGATGTGAAAGTCCACATATAGCATATCAACCGTTCTCATGTCCAGTATTAGGAATATCCATATCAGTAATAGGAAACAATCATGTAACATGAATACAGTAACATGGAACAATAATACATGTAGCATGAACGAGTATCTATATGACACGAATAAAGAAACTCATGTGTCACAGTGATATGTAAACATGACGTGCATGTGTAACAGTGCTATGTAAACATGACATGCACGTGTAACTGTGATAGGGTAAACATGACATGCACGTGTAACAATGATATGTAAACATGACATAATATGAAATGCGGTGGTCCGTGCATTGGTCTAGCCAGGAACCAGTGTAACATCTATGTGTAGCCATAAGTCGTGTAATGTCCTCGTGATAATACATGTAAGAACAGTGTCTACTATAAGACCATATTCTGTGACCTGACAGTATCCGTGTCCCAGTAACCATAATATGCTATAACAGTGTCGGTGTCTCCGGCTATCAGTACTGCTAACGCAGGCAATAACCGTGTCAGTGTATCCGTGAATGATAATATGTCGTGAAATGTGTGGTACAGCTAGCTGGTTGTACTGGGTATATAGTATTCAGTGTACTTAGGATGTTCGGGTAGTAAATACGGATACATATAGTCATGATGTCTAAGGTGAGGCAGGTATCGGTGATCAGACCAAATCTAGTATGTCGGTCACCATCTTATGATATTGATTCTGTTTAACAAATCCTTATACTAGTCTTGTACTAAGTACCATTATTAACCGGTAGTTACAGTTGTTACAATGAGTAAGATCAGTCAATCAATCAAGATTATTAAACATGAGAAAAATATAATTTATAAAAGAAAAACACTCACAAACTGGCTACAAGACTGTAGCTCTCGTTCCCACGATCGCAACGGATCCAGAATCGTCCAAATCGGAGTCCGGATGCTCCAGTTATCGCCCGAATACTGAAAGTAATAAAATGGGGTTAAATATGTAATAACAGAAATTATCCAGGGGCTATTTGCAATTTACAGGGGCCTAAAAGTAATTAATAATTCACAGGGGCTTAAATGAAAATATACCTTTAACGGGTCGGATCTGGGCTTAAACGGGTCGGGTTTGGACCAAACCCAAACCCAAAACCCAATTTGGGTTTCTCCTCCAAATGAGACGCAGCAGCAGCAGCCATGGGCTGCTGCTGCGCCGCGGCCGCCCGCCCGGCGCGGCTGCTCAGCCGGCGCCGGCACCGGCACCTCCCCGGCGCCGCTCCGGCGCCGGATCTCTCCACGCGAGAGTAAGGGGAAGAGGAGTGAGGGGCTGATGCCCCCACCAGCTTCGCCGGCCTGGCTGGCCGCGAGCGTCGCCGGCCTGGCCGGGCCTGCCGACCTCCGGCGTGCCGCCGGCCCCCCCTTGCAGGTGGTTCAGAGAGAGAGAGAGAGAGAGAGAGAGAGAGAGAGAGAGAGATGGAGAGAGGGGGATAGGTTTTGTTTTAGAGAGAGAGAGAGAGAGAGTAGGGAGAGAGAGGTTGGGAGAATGAGAGAGAGAATAGAGAGGAGGGAGAGAAAAGGAGAATTTTAAAAGAAGGAGGAAAGGTCAGTGCTACAGGATGGCGGTGGGGGAAGAAAACTCTGGAAAGAAGAAGAAGGAAAAGAGAGAAAGAAAAAGAAAAGAAAAGAAACTTTTTAAAATAATATTATTTTAATAGGGTCAATAATTGACTAGCTCCGAACGGTGCCCAAAAATTACAGAAAATAGAAAATATTATTCTGAGACGTAATATGAAAATGGTTTGTTGAAACTCAATCTGGTTTGCCAATTAAAAATCCCGGAGTGTCTCGCCGATACAGGCGACACCGGTTTGGCTGGATTTTCGATAAATTCTGAAAAATCCCCAAAAATACCCAAACGTAGCTCATGTGATTCTTAGATATTTGGTGAAAGCCGATTCTCAAAATTCTACTCCGTTTGTGAAATAAAAATCGGAAGGCCGGTTATCGGTATCAGTCGACACCGACTACGGAGATTTTCCAAAATAATCCAGAAAAATTCCAGAAAATCCTGAAAAATCTATAATATTAGAAAATAATTTTAGAAATTGAAATCGGCTCAATCGGACTACTACGGAGGTCAAATCAAATTTGTAAGTCGTATCGCGTACATATACGGTGATACGTACACCGGGAATCAGGGTGTTACATTTCTCCCCACCTTATAAAAAATTGCGTCCTCGCAATTTCAATCAGGTGTGAGAACAAGATTTCTAATCCCAAAGCCTAAAGGTTACGGGTCTACGACACTTCCGCTGCGCACTCTGCTATCTAGAAGGAACCCGAGATGGAGAAGTATGGTGGTGAACTAATCCGAACGGATGAGAAGCAAGACGATGCAAGGAAAGCGAGAAAGAAATCGGATGTTTTGGTTGATAATTGGAAGGAAGGAATATAAGCGAGTCAAGGAATGAATCGTCAAGGTCATGGTATTCTTGTACTCGTTGCTGGAATGCCCAAATTCAGATACAGATCAGTTAATCTGAACCTGATTGTACTGTTAGTAAGAGCCCGAGGATTGACCCAGGTGGTTACCCACACCAGGTGTGAACCTAGGCTCTGATACCACAATGTAACGCCCCGATCCTAAGGATACGGAGACGTTATGGCGACGCACATACGCAGGGCGGAAAACCCTCACGTACGTACGCTAAGCCTCAATACAGTACATACCATCCATAAATACCTGGGGTCCAGCATGAGATAAGTACAAGAATACCTGCAGAAGAGGGTCAGTAATCATAACAGATATGGAATATAGGAACAAATAAGATAACTGAAATAAATTAGTAAAATACCTATGAATAGGCCAGATGAGGAATTTCCTAGGTGACTCCAAGGCACCCTCGGTACGCGGATCTCCAATCTGGGCACGCAAACCCAGGGTCGTCAGAAAGCGCCCTAGTAAGTGGTAAAATGAAGGAGGCAGTAATAGATACTATAATAATACAAGCATGATACGAATATATAATACATGATGTTGTAGAAGTGATACCATATAATAAGCATATATGAAGCAGTAGAAATATAGTAACATGTCCTTTTTTAATACCATCACTACCTAACCGGTCATCATCGGGTCAAGTCTATAATCGTATCCAGTGTTATAACATAATAAATAAGATTGTATAGTGGTGACGTGATAGACATGAACATGGTAGTGATGACGTGATAGAGGTGAACATGCAGATGGGCATATGTCTGCAATAATAAAATATATGCAATGCAGAACATGCATAGTATGCCACTACATACAGTGTAACACGTACCCGGTAATGTAACAAAGTATACATGTGCATGAGTAATAGGTCACTACAGAAAGTGTAACAGAAAACAGGTACAGTATCAATGTATACATGTAACATGATAGCAGGTACATGATCAGGAACAGTAACAAGTACAACTAAACATGGGTCAAGCAGGTCATGTCAAAGTCATGTCATTTATACAATAGTAGCGATCAGTACCACCTGATATTTTAATCATTCTCTTCCAGTGTCCCATACCACTGGCAGTTCATACTGGAGCCCGCACTCCAGTCGAACTCATCCGGACATGGCCTACGGGTACCATTATCCAAACGAGAGAGTGACCAAATAGCAAGTGTTCCCGACGTCACTATTGTGTATACTGTTTTATTATGTTAATTAGAAACTCGTGGTCGAAGAGTTCTTATCGGGTGGATGTATCCCGTGCATACCCGGGATCACGGCCTTTATCAGACCCCTGGTTGCTGAGACCAGGGCCCTCCGCTAAGAGGGGAACAATAATCAAGTAACAATAGCTCATGGAGCAATTGGTAGGTAGCACTACCATCCCCTGCAGTGGGAGAACAATATGGATCCAGTACATCACCCGATAAGATCTAATCAACCGTCAAGTCTCCCCATACCCCAGTTATCTTTATGATCTGATATGTCGAGTATCCAATGTAACAAGAACAAATAACAGTCCATGATACGGGTAACATGATAACTGGACCAGAGCTCTGTTGATAGCATAGAACAATATAACGGGAATCGGGAACAATATATCTGGAACAATATAACAGGAACAATATATCATGAACAATATAACAGGAAACGGGAACAATAGATGTGAAAGTCCACATATAGTATATCAACAGTTCTCATGTCCAGTATTAGGAATATCCATATCAGTAATAGGAAACAATCATGTAACATGAATACAGTAACATGGAACAATAATACATGTAGCATGAACGAGTATCCATATGACACGAATAAAGAAACTATACATACATGTGTCACAGTGATATGTAAACATGACGTGCATGTGTAACAGTGCTATGTAAACATGACATGCACGTGTAACCGTGATAGGTAAACATGACATGCACGTGTAACAATGATATGTAAACATGACATAATATGAAATGCGGTAGTCCGTGCATTGGTCTAGCCAGGAACCAGTGTAACATCTATGTGTAGCCATAAGTCGTGTAATGTCCTCGTGATAATACATGTAAGAACAGTGTCTACTATAAGACCATATTCCGTGACCTGACAGTATCCGGGTCCCAGTAACCATAATATGTTATAACAGTGTCGGTGTCTCCGGCTATCAGTACTGCTAACGCAGGCAATAACCGTGTCAGTGTATCCGTGAATGATAATATATCGTGAAATGTGTGGTACAGCTAGCTGGTTGTACTGGGTATATAGTATTCAGTGTACTTAGGATGTTCGGGTAGTAAATACGGATACATATAGTCATGATGTCTAAGGTGAGGCAGGTATCGGTGATCAGACCTAATCTAGTATGTCGGTCACCATCTTATGATATTGATTCTGTTTAACAAATCCTTATACTAGTCTTGTACTAAGTACCATTATTAACCGGTAGTTACAGTTGTTACAGTGAGTAAGATCAGTCAATCAATCAAGATTATTAAACATGAGAAAAATATAATTTATAAAAAAAAATACTCACATACTAGCTACAGGACTGTAGCTCTCATTCCCACGATCGCAACGGATCCAGAATCGTCCAAATCGGAGTCCGGATGCTCCAGTTATCGCCCGAATACTGAAAGTAATAAAATGGGGTTAAATATGTAATAACAGAAATTATCCAGGGGCTATTTACAAATTTACAGGGGCCTAAAAGTAATTAATAATTCACAGGGGCTTAAATGAAAATATACCTTTAACGGGTCGGATCTGGGCTTAAACGGGTCGGGTTTGGACCAAACCCAAACCCAAAACCCAATTTGGGTTTCTCCTCCAAATGAGACGCAGCAGCAGCAGCCATGGGCTGCTGCTGCGCCTCCTTGCGCGCCGCCCGCCGGCGCGGCTGCACAGCCGGCGCCGGCACCTCCCCGGTGCCGCTCCGGCGCCGGATCTCTCCACGCGAGAGTAAGGGGAAGAGGAGTGAGGGGCTGATGCCCCCACCAGCTTCGCCGGCCTGGCTGGCCGCGAGCGTCGCCGGCCTGGCCTGGCCGGCCTCCGGCGCCGCCTGGCCGGGCCTGCCGACCTCCGGCGTGCCACCGGCCCCCCCTTGCAGGTGTTTCAGATAGAGAGAGAGAGAGAGATGGAGAGAGGGGGATAGGTTTTGTTTTAGAGAGAGAGAATAGGGAGAGAGAGAGGTTGGGAGAATGAGAGAGAGAATAGAGAGGAGGGAGAGAAAAGGAGAATTTAAAAAGAAGGGGGAAAGGTCGGTGCTACAGGATGGCGGTGGGGAAGAAAACTCTGGAAAGAAGAAGAAGGAAAAGAGAGAAAGAAAAAGAGAAAGAAAAGAAACTTTTTAAATAATATTATTTTAATAGGGTCAATAATTGACTAGCTCCGAACGGTGCCCAAAAATTACAGAAAATAGAAAATATTATTCTGAGACGTAATATGAAAACGGTTTATCGAAACTCAATCTGGTTTGCCAATTAAAAATCCCGGAGTGTCTCGCCGATACAGGCGACACCGGTTTGGCCGGATTTTCGATAAATTCTGAAAAATCTCCAAAAATACCCAAACGTAGCTCATGTGATTCTTAGATATTCGGTGAAAGCCGATTCTCAAAATTCTACTCCGTTTGTGAAATAAAAATCGGAAGGCCGGTTATCGGTATCGGTCGACACCGACTACGGAGATTTTCCAAAATAATCCAGAAAAATTCCAGAAAATCCTGAAAAATCTATAATATTAGAAAATAATTTTAGAAATTGAAATCGGCTCAATCGGACTACTACGGAGGTCAAATCAAATTTGTACGTCGTATCGCGTACATATACGGTGATACGTACACCGGGAATCAGGGTGTTACACCTCTGAACACCTAGAGGCCCTCAGGTAGATCGGGAAGATTTGAGTTGTACAACATATCTAATACGATTGTAAACATATCCACCAAAGTCCATTAATTCCACCTTACCCAATGTAAGTTTTTCTTTTTATAGTTTATTATTATGTAATTATCATAATATAGGAATAGCAAGAGCAGAACAGATTCAATAGTTATATGAGTACATCAATAATATAAATACAGGTCACTGTATATATAATACAGGATAGTAAGACAGAATTTTTGAAATATGATAATTACAAGTCAAGTGTTAAGCATGACAGGTGATAAGTATACCAAACAAGTATTAGATGAGAGCGTGCAGGAGTCAGGTGTCAAGTAATAACATGTATTAGCATGTCAAGTAATAAACATAATGGATATCACTATCAGGAAAATGGTACCAATACAGGGGATCGGTATGAATACAAAAAATGGTACTGATACAGAAGATCGATACGAACACCGAAAATAGTACATTTTTTGGAAAACGGTTCAAGAAAAGATTTCAAACTCTTCACAACCATCAATAAAATAATCAGTTAAATTATCAATGGGTAAGTGGGTAAGTAAGCAAGTGAATCATCCAAGCGGAGCTAAGTAACTCTAGAGCGAAGCTAATGTACAATAATAGATGTTATCACGCTCGGCGTGATTACCAATCATAGTACAGCTAAATGCACATGTCGCAGCATGCGTTTTAATGCCATACTACGACTCACGGCACAGCCGTGCTCACGGGATAACTACGCTCGAACGGAATTAGCGGTAAAGTGCTGACACTAGGTCTGCCTACCAGGCATAGCATATAGAAAGTCCAAATGACTTAAAAAACATAAAAGAGGTTAAACCCGAAGGTTATAAATGTAGAGCCACAGAACAGTTAAGCCCGAAGGTTGTATAGGTACCTGCATAAAGTGTTAGTACCAAACACAGAAATATATATATATATATATATATATATATCACTTACATTATTACAAACATTCCCATACAAAAATACAATATACCATCGTTATAATGCCAATCCCTAGAATCACCGGTACAAATACGAAATCACTGATACAACGATTATACGATTTACATGAATACAAATCAACCCGACGAAGCGGAAAAATCCAGAAAGAAAGCGAGAACACTCACCTAAATACGGGAAACACCGTGAAAATCTCGAACTTCGGAACTCCATGTAACCAACGTGTGTACGTGTTCAAATATAATAAATTATATTATTATATAAATAGAGAGAGAGAGGGAACACGAAGGTGGTCGGACGTGAGGGTCGTGAATGCGGGGATCGCGTCATGCAGAAGTGGTGCTTCACGTTGCGAGGACCAAAAATGTGAGGATCACGTTACGAGTCGCGGAGGCACTGGGACACAAGGTAAGCTCTGCATCGCTATACCATACGCGAGAGGGAGAGTGGGAGACAGAGAATGTAAGGTGGAGAGAGAATGAAAGAGAACAGAAAGAAAGAGGGAGAGAACACAATAGACAGATAGAAGAGAGAGATAGAGAGAGAACTTAGAGAGAGAGAATAAAAAAGGAAGAGAGAGGGCAAGCCACAGTCTGGTTTGGCCGTGGCCTGACTTATGCCAGGGGAGGAGAAAAGGGCATGTGAGAGGGAGGTAGAGAAAGAGGGAAGGAAGGTAAGAACAGCACAGAGAAAGAAAGAAGAGAAAAAAAGAAGAAAGAAAAGAAAAGGAAGGATAAAGGAAAAAAAGAAAGAAGGGAGAAGGAGAAGGACAGAGAAAAGGAGGAGATGATCGGCCATGGGCGGCCGACAGCATGGCCGGCAGCGCCTGGCCTATGACACGCTGGTGGCTGGCGCCCTGGGCCCAAAGAGAAGAGGAAGGGGTGCAAGTTTAGTTGAAGATGATGAATTTGGGGGTTGTCAAAGTGACATTTCAGAAGGCGAAGGAAGCCTAGGATGGAAGAGTACGATGGAGGGAAGAGTTTGCCGATGGTGGTGGTTGTGTTGGTAGCGATGGAGATGGTAGATAAGGTGGTAATGGCGATGGGTTTTCTTTGGTGAAGAGAAGAAGAACTTGGTGGTAGTGGGTTTTGGAGTAGGGAGAGAAAGAGAGGAGTTTTGGGAGAAGCTTATGGTGGTTGGAGGAGATGGCACATGGGGTGGCTCGCCGGAGGTTGAGGGGGCGTGGGTGCTGGGGTGTTGGTTGAAGGAGGAGGAGTTTTTAGGAGGAAGAAAAATGAAGAAAAGAGAGAGAGAAGGGATATAGGCATATATATAAATATGAGTATGAGTGTAAAATGAGCTCTGCGTCTCAAAATGAAACCCGAGTCTCATTCAAATGAGACTCGTGTCTGGGTTTTTCAAACCCGCGTCTGGGAGAGAGTGCTGTGATCCGCGTTTAGCAGAGGAGAGAGAAAAAGTGAGGATGTGAGTGATTGTGATTGATTAGAGAGGAATTAAATGCAAGAGAGAGAGAGAGGATGATCCCTGTGTTGGGTGGTGGGGGGACTCGCATCGAGCTGAGCCTCGCGTCAGGTCTTGGCCAGCCCCGCGTTGGGGAGGAGAGAGAAAAGCGAGGGAGGAGAATATATTCTGGGGGATTTTTTATGTGGTGGAGAAAAATTGATAATAAAGCATAAATAAAAAAAGGAAAAGGAGAGAACAAAAATGAGTGGAGGAGAAAAATTGAAAAATAGAAAATAATAAAAGAAAATATTTGGATAAAATTCTGAAATCTGAGAAAACACCGAAAACTTTGAAAAGCCTGGGAAATAAAGTAACTCGAAAAAGTCTCCAAAAATTTTCAAAACTAGAAAATATTATTTGAAGATACATGCTGAAATTAGATTTAGAAATTCAATTCTGCTTTTAAAATAAAAATTTTAGAATCTACCAACGATACCGGTGGACACCAAATCTGACCAAATTTTGATAAATTTAGAAAAATCTCCAAAAATGTGTTAAAATAGAAAATATGCTTTTAAGAAGTAATGTGGAAGCAGTTTCTAGAAATTTAACTCTATTTGTAAATTAAAAATCTGAGAATCGATCAGCGGCACTGGTGTACACCGATTTTAGAGATTTTGTAATTTTATTCAGAAAATTTCAAAAAATCATGAAAAAATCTAAATATTGAAAAATAGTGTTTGAAATTGAAATCGATCAATTCTGATTACTAGAAAGACTAAATCGAGCAATATACTGGGATCGGGTTCTCGGTTTAGACTTGGGCTGACTCTGAGTCCAAGAATCCAGATCCGATGAAAAACAATCACAACGATAATCATAAAATAAAAATAAATATGAGAAGTAAAGCAAAAAAATATGATTGAAAAGTCTGAATACGTATCTAAGTACATGCTCCGAGAACGGGGTGTTACATATAGTTGGAATGATTTGACAATGAATTCTATATTGGGACTTCATCGCATGCAAAAACGAGTAAATTTTGTGAAGAAATCTAATAAGAAGTACAATGTAGCAACTGATAAGAAGAGACAAGAGAAACTCTTTGAGAAATAAGATATGATGATGATGTATTTGAGGAGAGAAAAATCTCAACTGAAAGAGTCCTTATCAACCAGCTATATCCAGATTGAAACTCGAGAACGAGTTCTTTTGAAGAGAGAATGACTGATGTAGGAAGGTAAAGGAAGAATAAAGGTATGAGCAAAACCAGCAGACTGTCGACAAGCAAAAGTAAAGCCAACGAGTAGTTGACATGTAAGTTTAGCTATCAACAGCTGAATTATGCATGTCAAAACTGTCGATAGGCACTTTTTAAAAGTTGGTTCCTTTACAGTCTGTCGATATGGCTCCTTCAGCTGTCAGCAATACTGTGTTTGTCACGCCCCGCTTCCCAAAATACGCTGAAGAAGAGACGCGATGAGAGTCAGCGACGCATATATGTAAGAAAAATCCCTCAAGTATATGTGCTAAGCCTTAAGTAACCCGAAACAAGGTATAAATTGAAACAGTAATGAATCATGATTACTGCAATATCACATATAAGTATCCACGCATGATAACATATGAATAAAGAACTGGAATAATAACTGATCTGATATATCGAGAATCAAGAAATAACAAGCGAAAGAAAAGAATAATGGAATCAAATAGGGAGAAGTTCCAGTTCCTCGCGAAGCGTACGATCTCAGCAAACACCTGAACAATATAAGAAACATTCAATATCTGGATGTACAAATCCAGGATCGTCAGAAAGCGACCTTATGATGAGTGTGTGTGTGTGTAAAGAGAAGTGCTCGTGCATATAAATAAGGTGCACAAAATAATAACAAGATAAACTGCAGACAGAAGATAACTAAATAACATGATAAACATATAACTGAAGAATAACTAAATAACAACATGTATGAAGATAAAAGGCAACTATTACAACTGTAAACAAACAGCTGATATCAAGATGTGTACTTAGCATATGTCACTAATCTGGTTGGTTATTATTAACCTAACTAATGTAGTACTTAGCTGTGTCCCATATCACAACCGTTTTCCCAAATATCAAACAAAGTTACCATTATTGTAACTGCCTATCAATGTAGTGCATGTGTTTTAGAAGGGTACCGTGCATGTCCGGTACCACGATCTAGGCGCTGAACCAAGACAAGCCGCAAGGCTCTAATAGCTGAAGACCACAGCCCCACATGAAAAGACAACTAGTGTGGCACCGTAATCCGGGCATAGCCCTGACAACTGAATAACTAGGTAGCCAGTACTACCTTAGCTCCCCATGGTTGGAACCCACAACTCGGTACCAAAATAAGTCCTTCCAAAATACAAGACATGCATCATCAGGCAATTACCCTTGTCCTCGGGTATGGTGTCTTTTATTAATAAGCAATTAATGTGATTTAATATGTAATAGTAACTGATATTTCTAACAATTGCTGATGTCAATACTAGCTGATAATCTGACAACTGAGTAGCTGACAACTAATATCTAACATCTGAAATAGGATACTGGAGATATAGCCACTAACACAATAGTGTCACTAACAACTGGTAACTGGTACCGATACCTACCAAATCCTATAAACTCTAAACACATCATATGATCACCAATAAATGATCTCACCATTAACTGATAAAGTGATGGCTGCTATCTGATAACTCTGAAGAACAAGATTACTGATATCGACTAGATGACTATCACAATAACTCAATCTCTATTAACTGAAGTTATCAATAACTAAGCATGAAGCGCATGGTATGCCCTCGAGATCAACAAGTCAACGAATACCGAAATCACAACGAAGTAAGGGAATCATCCTCAAAAAACAAATGGTCTAAAATATCTACTTGTGATACTCAATATAAACAAAATATCATCTAAATAAATCTCAAATACTCACAACTATAAATCTATATACTGATCTAAGCATCAAGAAATCCAATCTCTTAGTAAAGTCACATCATAACAAGTCCGTCGTCAATACCCGAATAAATCATCACCTAAGTTATTACCAAATGAAAGAATAACAAGTCTAAGAAGTACTCTACATGAAGTAAGTCATCTGTCCTCAAATATGAACTGGGCCTCCAATGGATCAAAACGAGTCACTGTCTAAGGTATATCGCTATTAGGCCTAAACCAACAACGACAAACTACTAACACATGAAATGACGCTAATACAAGCTCATATTAACTACGTAATTAACATGAACAATCATTGATGTCTTATGAAGTGGTACAAGTAATCAAACTGAAAAAATATAATAGAAAACCACATGAAATGATAAGTTTAACATATAAATACATACCGATAACGGTAAACACATAAGAACAAACACTCACATGAAATGACGTCGTTTTGAAACCGAATCGTCATCTGATCTTCACTGTATGAACCGGTACTGATCTACAGAATATCCCATGGATCGGTCTTCGAGTTGCCTGTGTATCGAGTCCACAACGGGCACGAATCCGGATCTTCCGTTACCAAGTTCAGATCGCACGAACGAGTCCGAAACGCTGTAACACGCAACTGAACATACAAATAAATATAAATATACACTTAACACCCATCCGAGCACACCAACACATACGTGTACACTCACGTACACATATACACATATACACACTCATGCATACACTCAAGCATACATATAAATAACCATAAACTTATATACTTACGTACATACATACACCTATATACATTCACATAACACTATCCATACACACACTAATACATACATATATATACTCACACCCTCACATGCGTGCTAACCTATTAATACACATACATGATTATACATAAACTTTAACACTCTCACATGGTAATTCTATACACACACTAATTTACAAATGTACCCATGATATAAACTCACACACGCATGTATTTATAAAATTGTACAGAGAGGGAGGGGGAGACAACTCACAGTGGAGAAGGGAGGTATGCGGCCATCGACGGTGGCCTGCGGAGAAGTGATGACGCGCCGTGAATGTTCCGGCGAGGCGACGGAGTGCCCAGGAGGTGATGGGGGTTGTCCAGGTGCTACCGAAGTGTTTCCGACGTGCTGCCCCGCGCGCAGGGGCTTCACTGGGTTGCTGTCGTGGCTAAGGGTGTTGGTGGTTGCAGCCATAGAATGAAGCTCAGCTGGCCTTGATGCAGGTTGAAGGCCAGGGCTGTTGTTGTGGACTTGGCGCATGAGGCCAGATGCAGAGCCAAGGAGGGGGTTCAGCTGCTGGGGCTTGGAGGGAAGCTCCGGGGAGAGGGTGCTGCCGTAGGCCAGGGGCAGGGCTAGATCTGCTAATGCGGTGGTTTGCCATTGATGTGGGGAAGTGTGGCAGTGCAAGGGGTGCTGCAAGGGGGCTGTTGTGGTGTTGCTACACGCTCTCATGGAGGCCGAGGAGAAGAAGAGAGGATGCCCATGGTGTGCTGCTGGAGTCTGCGGTGCTCGACGTCGGAGCTCTGGTGGTTGGGCGCTGGATGAAGGTGCGGCAGATCAAAGAGGGGGAGAAGGAGATAGGGATTAGGGTTAGGTTTAAGTGTGATTATGAGATGATTATATAGGGAGCTAATTGTGTTTGTGGGTTTCGGATTTGGCCTAGTGGGTTTAGGTCTTGGATTGGCGGGCTATTAGATCTAATGGGTATTAGGATATAGAAATAAAAATGGGCTAATGGGTAGGGACATGAGTATAGGATTAAATAGGGATTAAACTGGGTTAATGGGTTTGGGTAGTGGTATTGGGTTGAAGCAAGGCTTATGTGTACAGGTTAAGAGGATATGGGGATAAAAGAGGATAACGGGTAATGGAGTAGAGAGAATGGGTCAACGGGTAGGGACATGGGTCTAGGAATAAAAGAATACAATGAACATCAATACAAATAATAATAATCCTAATAT
Source organism: Agave tequilana (assembly GCA_038442645.1). Lineage (NCBI taxonomy): Eukaryota > Viridiplantae > Streptophyta > Magnoliopsida > Asparagales > Asparagaceae > Agave > Agave tequilana. Next base: position 128,544 of record JAVJIF010011250.1, on the reverse strand, counting down.
TAACAAGATCAATAGTTGACCATAATATTAACAATAAGAATATTAATAACTTTACAAAATAATCATAATAATGAATAGTAATATAAATAAACACTAATAACAAAAATAATAGAAATAATAATTAACAATTACTACTTCCACTAATACTTATGCTAATATTAAAATAAATAAAGAATATAATAGTAACACTAATAATAATTAACAAACACCAACAATATTAATAATAATAAGACTAATAATAATAAATAATAATAATCATAATAGAAGAATAATAATAGTAATAACTACCACTAGTAATATCAGTTAAAAATAAGAATAATCATAGAAGTAATAGTAATAAGTAATAAAAATATTAATAAGAAATATTGGTAATTATATATAAAGCCAAAACACTATTTACTATCTTAAAAATGATTTGCATATATATAAATAATTACATGAAGAAGCAATAAATTAAGTTAATCAATAATCTTAATAAAATAATCAGTAAAGAAGGCTAAATACTTTTAGGAAAATAAAAATACGGTATTACTAACTAGGGATATTACAGCGTTTATCAGGATATCCGTTTCTGATTAGGATTTAATTTTTCAGTCTGATTTGATTTTCATTTTATTTAAGTTTTTTTTATTTATTTAGGTTTCCTAAATAGAGATTCTTTATTTTCCTATATAAGGCTATTGTATCTTAAGTTTTTGTATTATTCGATTATCAACTTTAATTATCAATTAAATTCAGTTTTTCTCTTTCAATTGCTCGAGGATTCAAGTTGCTTAGATTCAAGTTGCTTACTATTGCTCTTAGATTTGAGTGCTTTGCTAGTTGATTCGAGTACTTTTCTGATCTGAAGGTATCCTTTAGGGTTCGTTGGCGCTAGAACGAGATCTAGTCAGTGTTGTTCGCTTTTTTGTCTGCGGCAATTGGTCTCTTGTGGCAGGGCAAGAAAAAAACATAAGAGTGTGAGATGATGAGGGAGATGTTGTGGGATTAGAGTGGATTTCACATCTATCATATTATGCCTGCAAACTAGGCCCGATTTCGCCAAACCACATGTACCATGATTTTCATTTTGGTCATGTTTCACCTTGTATGCTTTATAATTTGTTAGATGTTAGGATTGCTATGATCTCATCATCAACTAGTGTTTCAGAGTTATAATGATGTATCTATATTCAAATTCAAAAGATGTAAGTGAAGATGGTGACGAGTCAATTTATGCTATGAAGAGGAAGAACATAAGATGGAAGAAGAGATTTAGATTTAGTGATAGGAGTCCATGGGTTGGTTGTTGGGTGGTAGATTAGTCAAGGTAGGCGAATGAAGACTCGAGTTGGACAAATCTAGTAATTAGCAGTTGGCCAATCCCTCTCTCGTCGGCCAACCCCTCTTCTCTCCTCCTCTTCTCCCCTTTCCCTCCTTCCCTCTGCTGTCGGTCGGAGCCCCTCCGCTCTCCTCCCCCTCTCCTCCTTCCCTCTCCTCCCCTCTCTCTGTTAGCCAACCCCTTTCCTTTCTTCCTCCCCTCCCTTCTCCCTTCCTCCCTCTACTGCCAACAGGAACCCCCATCTTCGTACACTCTGCTCCCATTCTCTCCTCCCCTCAGAAGGAGTATGTTGGGAACTTGTTTCTGCTTGAAATCTGACTCCTTGTGTTGCATTGATGGTGATAGTGATGGCTTCTATTAAGGAGCAATGGATTTGCTCAGGGCTAAGTGTTTGCTTCTATTGATGATGAACTCTGAGTGAATGGGATAGTCAATCTGTTGGTTGCTTGGGGAGCTGCTTGCGAATGGTGTCGTGCTGATTAAATTTGGGGCTAAGTGTTTCCTTCTATTGATTTGGCTTGTGGACTTTTTTGAGTTTTGGGCTTTAATTGGGCTTCATTTATTTATTCTTTAATTACTCAAGGCCTGCACAACATTAAACAATAAAACGTTACGTAGCAGTGCTTTATAAAAGAATAAGTAGGGAAATATGATGATAAATATGCACTTTTGATTACCTATCACACCCCCACACTTATCTTTTTGCTCGTCCTCGAGTAAAAATAAAGAAAAAGGATAAAAAAATAAAAACTAACATATCCTAACTCACTTTCGTAAGAATTACGATTGCACTTAGCACATGCAACAAGCCGTTAAACCCTTAGGTTATCCCTAGAGGACGAGTGTTGTCTCGTGAGGGTTTTCAGCGGATTACACCCACAAAATCCATAAAAGAAAAAGACAATATTAGTGATTAATAATTTTTTTATTTTAAAAAAGAAGAGAAGTATTTGAAATATATTTGAATAAACTAAGCAATCTATAAGTTTTAGGATTATCATTTTTATTCATTCTTGAACTTAGTCTTTATACAATAATTTGTTATCAATTTTAGGTAAGGATTAAAATTAAATTTTTATATAGTCTCTTTTGTTACCCTAAGTCATATGCATCCTTGTGAACATGAATCTTTACTAGGAATTCTTTAACTTGGACTCTCATGCCTCTTTATTATATATCTTTATATATATATATATATATATATATATATATATATATATATATATATATATATATATATATATATATATATATATATATATATTATTTTTAATATGTATAACTCATCTAATTTTCTGTTGTATAAGTATCAAGGCTTCTTGAGGCCCTCATACCTAACTAATTGACTATTAGATGTGTTAGTACATATATAGATAATATTTCTTAATTTTCTTAGGCTTTCTAATCTACTCATGTAGCGAGCCTAAGGTCGGTGGCTCCCAAACCGGTTGGTTTTTTGGCACCGGGTGAGAAAACACCCCACGGACTTAAGGACTCGAGTGAACTAGGCCACAAACTAACGAATTTATTTATAAAATCACCTTTAGGCGTAAATACTTATGCTTCTTGAGGCACGTGTATCCAGCTTAATCAGTAAATTTTTTTATTTTATATATATATTTTTTATTTTTATTTTTTTATAAGGCACAAGAGTCATTGTCGTAGAATCCTTGATGTGTAAGTGTATTAGGTATGCACATTTCATTAAGGTAAAAATTAAGACTAATTAATTATTCAATTTTTTCTCCTATACTTAAAAAAATCCAACAATTTATTTTTTTTACCATGTTTTTTGACATCCTAATCATGATTTTCCTAATTTTTAAGATTAACTTAGATTTCTTTCAAAAGATAAGTCAAAATATTGTTTTCTTTTACAAAAAGTTTTTTTTTTAAATTTGTTAGTTAGTATCTACCTATGTTAGTATGTTAGTAAATCCTCCCCCACACTTATCTCATGCATTATCCTCAATGTATGAATTAATGTATATATGCATGAAAAAAGAAGAAAGGGAAGGAAAATATTACCTTAAGGTGGTGGTTCCGGTGGTGGTCTGATTGGTCCACAAAATGCGGCCCAATCGAATTTTCGTGGAGTTTTGAGGAACCCACCAGAAATCTCTCTTATATAACCCACTAAAATGATGTATATATGAACGATTTTTATTAAAAATTTAACCCCATCTAATTTTTAAATTTCATAATTAATTTCAGAGTCAATTTTGTCAACCGTCTTGTCCCAAAATGGAGTGTGAAAAGATGGAATGATTGACTTGGACTCAGAAAGTATGGGAACTAATACCGTCTCAGGAAAGTGACTTAAATCAAGTAAAGTTTCAGGAGTCGAGAATTGTTCAGGAAGTGGGTCCAAATCAAGAAGTTGAAACTCAAGTCCACATTCATTTTCCCACAATGGAATGTGACTTAATATTGGTGACTCAAGTTCAAGAATGACAGGTGTGGGAATCAAAACTGACTCTAAAATATTACTCAAATCGGGTAACAAAACAGGAATCAATATTGATTCGGGAATTCGAACTGGATCACAAATTTTAGAATCCAAGTCACATTTCTCATTGAGTTCAATTTCATAAAAATGAGAACTTGCCAATTTGTCAATGGGACTTTTAAAAGTTTGAAATTGATCAAGTTCAATATGATGATCATCAAAGATGGGCGATTCAATTTCATTATAAATTGGCACAGGATCCAATGTTGACTCGAGAAAAAGATTGAAATCAGGTGAAGACACCGGAGTCATTATTGAATCAGGAAGTAGAATTGAATCATTAAGTTGAGTTTCAGGATCATATTCATTCTCAAGTTCTATTTCAGGAAATAAATAACTTGTCAAACTGTCAATGTCATTTTTGAAATTTGGTGTTTGGGCAAGTTCAAATGATTGTACTGAAATGAAGTCTTATTTTTCAAAACAACATGACTCTTCGGCTCTAACAGAATGGTTAGCGACATCAGAAATGATCAAACGGTGAGAATGGAGAGTTTGGACCATTAGATCTATGTCATGATTACGAGCGATTTTAACCTGAGTCATGGCTTCAAGCATCTTTTCATAGTCGATTGGTTCATCGTTTTGTTGTGATTGGACTTGAAAAGATGAAGTGTTGTTGTGAAATTTGTGGTGAAATTGTGAGTCCATCAGATTTTGTGATTGTTGCTTGGACTCACGCATACTCATTTTCAAGATTGATGGTTTTCTATTTTGTGATTGTTGCTTGGAGTCATGCATACTCAATTTCAAGATTGATGGTTTTCTATTTTGAACTGGTGGAACTGACTATGAATCTTAAAAAATATTGTGAACAAGGTGGATAAGGAGGACAAGTTGGTTGAAAATTAGACTTAGAGGAGGTGAATCTCTATTGACTCTATGAAGAGTTGAAATTGTTTTGAAAATTATGGTCATAAGATTGGGGGCATGGGTCATATTGATTCGGATAAGACCACTCCGGCACACCAGGTTGGTTAAAGTTATGATATACCGGGTTGGTAATATCTGAAACAGAGGTCGGGGTGTAATATGGATTACCGTTAAAATTGAAAAAAATTGTTGTTAATAGCCATATCACACAAACAAAGAAAAACAAATAAGCAAACAAATAAAAAGAAATAAAAATATCTAATCTAAGTTAGGGTAAACCTGGACCTAGACGACTCCTAACTTTAGACTGTCTTTAGGAGGTATATTGTCGACCTTAACCACAAGTTAATCGGCTAGGTAGGTGGTAAGGTTGGTGGGAGATTATCCGTCAAAGACGTTTCTTAATTAAGTAACCACCTGATTAGAGTTGAAAGAGTAGTGTAAAGTATAGCACGAGTATTATGTAAAAGAGAAAGGTTTAGAATCAACCTTGGTGCTTGTTTACTCCACAAATGTATGTAAGATGTTCAATGTACCCTTTCTTATCTCCGCTATAGCCTAGGGCTATACCGAGTCGGATCTCAGGGAGAGCTAGCGATAGAAGCTTTCACGATACTAGTGAGAAGAGGAAACGAGAATTCTTCTATGTTTCAAAAGAATAAAGAATCAAAAGAAAACAAATAAAAGAATTAGTGGATATGTTCATGGTGGAAATCGGGAGAAATCAAGATTGAGATGGATTTGAACTAACAACTAAAAAGAAAGTAAAATCAAGAAAACTTTGAATGCAAGAAATCCATGACTAGCTAACCTTAACTACCTTGCTAAACTAACTAAACTCCGTGATAGTGATGCGTGCCTCATGTTGATTCATCGGCATGTATTTGTCTTGCTTGTGATCTAATTACTTTCCCACTAAGATGATGGGGATTCATTCTTGGACTTGTCTTGTAGCCTCCATAGATGGTCATCGGCCTACAAGATAGACTTTCACTAATGGAATCAAAAGAGCTACACTCAAGGGATGCAAATGAAGAACATACAACTCTCACTAATGGAAGTAGTGAAGTTGTACATCAAATAGCATATTGGTGCTTCCATCTCCATGTTCCATCAAGGCACTAGTTCAAAGACTAGGCTCTACATGAGGCACACATGAATCATATGGAGAATTACAACAAGATTCTTGCCAAGAAATGAAACAAAACCCATCGGAGAAGAGAAGATCATACAAATTGCAAGATGAAGTAAAGCAATCACCCATGAGTTAGGAGTTAGCAAGAGTAGTGGTTAGCTAGTACATGGAACAAGAAATTAGCTACTAGACATTACAAAAGCAAAGTAAAGCATGATTGAATTGCTAGAAATTAACAAAGCAAGTAACAAAGCAAAATAAAAGCAAGTGAAGAAGACAAACTAGAATCAAGCTCAAGTAGATATGTAGAGAATGGATCAATCCTTGTATAGCTCCAAGTTGTCACTCCTTGTTGATACAAGCTCTCTCTCTCATACAAATCTCTCTTGCAATGAAATCTAGGGAGGAGAAAATCATAGAGAGAACTAAAAATCCTAAACAAAAACCTAACAAAATACAAGTTTACACTAATCTCTCTCTCTCTTCTCTGATCAGTCTTTTCTCGCAGGTCTTCATGGGGTATTTATAGGAGAAATGGGAAGCTTCTGGAGAGATGTTTGTTGCCACAAAATCCGGATCTCAACGGCCACTGTACGGCCGCGCCCAAGTCGCGCCCCGCGGCAAGATCTGGGCCGTTGGTCCAGATCTTTCTGGTACAGGTTGTTGCAAGTTAGTTAGGCCACGTGGTATGGTTAGAATCTTGGTTTGTTGCGAGGATCTCTCTGGATCTGATTTGGATTTGGCTTTATCTTGAATCTTTAATTAATCACCTTAATTATTGCTTAATTAAGGTAATTAATTTGGCTAACTCTCCTTTAAGTGTGTACCTGCAAATATGTAGAGAAGAGGAGTAAAAATCACTTATTTATTTGTAATATGCATGGGAGTTATGATGTAAAATATGCAATATTGGATACTAATCACCACCAACCTTCAGGCTTTCGGTCCTTAATCCCCTTCCTAGACACCGATTTGGCGAGAGTTAATTTCGAACAACTTCCTCCTTCATCCAATCTCCGAATGAGTCTGAGTTAACTTAAGGCTAGCGTCTAGGCAATTTTTATTTTAGGGTTAGGGTTGTGAGAGCGACGGAGATGATTTGTGGACCAAGGAAGGGTGATGAAATCCCTACCTTATGTTATTTATGGTTATGCCCTTAAAGTGATTTAGTGCACGTGTAAAGCAATAGACAAGTATTCACTTAAAAATAGTAAATCAGCCAAGGGTGCTTCCTAGTCTATATGCAATGCGAACGTACCTTATCGCCAGTACTCTTCAACAAAAATTAAGAAAATTTAAATAAACACATGCCTATGATGCAAGAGTCTAATTTTTTTAATTAGTCAACTAATAGGTTACTGTTAATTAATTAGCAGTATGTAGGGTGATCACAGAGAAATATATTAAAGTAGTAAATAGGACTTTGCAATTTGCAGCAACCTACAAAATCTCAGTCAGTAGTTCACTACTACTGCCGCAAAAAAGCGGCTATGGCTGCGTTTGCGCGGCTAGATAATAGGCTATGTTGCTCTGCCTTCTAGGGCAGAGGCACAGAATTGCTATATGTCCTTAGCTGCAGCTATTTTTCCTGTTATCAGATCCTGCAAACAGAGAAAAATTAGTTTTTTTTTAGGAGAATATCATACCGTTCCCTCCCCGGCCAAAATTTTGATTGAAACGGGAAAATAATAAAGAAAGAATTAGAGTTAGAAAGTCTTAGTCTCGTCTCAATATATCTGAAATAGCAAGGGCTATGCGGGTCGAATCCACAGGGAGGAATGCGATAGAACCTTTTTGGAATGATCTTCTCTGTAATTTTGCTTGGAAAGGAAAAAGAGAGATTGATTAGATTTGCTCAAGTTGAAAAAGTATAGTTTACTAATCATCTACCACAATCTCAAAGTATTTGTTGCTAAGAGTGAACATCATATTGAATGAAGAAGCATCCATCCTAGGCTATTATTTGAGAATCAAGCAAGATGAATGATGTTGAAACCCTAACTAGTGTGCACTAATAAAGATTAAAAATTCGTTCATCCTAATTTCAAAGTATAGCATAAGAAAGCTGTTTTATTTAAAATTATGCTATCAAAGTTTTTAAGTATGAATTATAAAGAATCAATTAAAAAGTACAACCTGAATTAAGTAAACCTAATCATCGATTTATGTAACACCCCGCTCCCGGAATACGTACTTAGTTGCGTATTCAGATTTTTCGATCGTATTTTTTGATTTACTTTCTGTATTTATTTTGTATTATGAATTCTTTATATGATCGTTTTGTCTTGGATCCGGATTCGTGGACTCAGAGTCAGCCCTTCTCTGAACCGGGGACCCGATCCTAGTGTATTACTCAATTTAGTCTTTTCGGTAATCAGATTTGATCGATTTCAGTTTCAAACATCATTTTCTAATATTTTAGATTTTCTATGATTTTCTGGAATTTTCCTGAATTAAATGAAAAATCTTCAAAACCGGTGTCGACCAGCACCGCTAACCGACTTCTGGATTTTTAATTTACAAATGGAGTCAAATTTTGAGAAACCGCTTTCACATATTTTCTTAGAATAATATTTACTATGTTAATTCATTTTTTGGACATTTTCAGAATTTATCGGATTTCTGCCAGAATTGGTGCCGACCGATATTGGCGGCAGATTTCAAGATTTTTAATTTAAAAACTATAAAGAATTTCTTAAAACGGATTTCACCATGATTTTTAGAATAATATTCTTGATTTTTGAGAATTTTTGCGGGTCGTTCCGATATACTTGATTTTCGGACGATTCCGGTATTTTTCCGAAAGTTTTCCGCATCCGCAACTGAATCCCGGAATCCGCCACTCTAATTATTTTTCCTTTTTCTTCCAAGAGAATATCCTCCTTTTTCATTTTCTTTTCCTTTTTCCTTTTTCTTTCCTTTCTTTTCTTTCCACCAAATTCTCAAACTTCTCCATTCTTCCACCAAAATATCTTCTCCAAAATATCTTCTCCACCACAAATATCTTCTCCAAAATATCCAAAACCACTCAAACTTCTCTCCCATCACCATGGCCGGCCAAAGAGCCACCTCACCTCTCCATTTTACAAAAAAACCCCTCCCTAAAACATTTTTACATCACCTTCACAATTCCAAATCCTATATATACCTTTCCTTCTCCTTTTCATTTCATTTTTCTCTCTTCACCAAAACTCTAACCACCACCAACTCCTCCTTCATCTCCACCACAACAACCACCACTGCAACTTCTCTAACTCCTTACCTTCATCTTCTTCCTCCTCCATCTCCATGTAAACTACCACAAACTCCAACAACTCCACCAAAGCCTCCACCTTCTCCTTTACCTTCTCCAAAACTACCACCACCACAAACCTCTCCACAAAACCACCACCCCACCACCATAATCAATGGTCGGCCACTCCTTTGGATTGGGGCCGAGCTCTTCTTCGTCGGCAACGCCTCCGATGATTATTCCGGTAATCGTTTACGATTATTCCGGTAATCATTTCGGGCAACGTCTCCGATGGTTATTCCGGTAATCGTTCACGATTATTCCGGTAATCATTTCGGGCAATATCTCCGGTGATCATTCCGGTAATCATTCACGATTATTCCGATGATCATTCCGGCTCCGGTGATTATTCCGGTAATCGTTCACGATTATTCTGGTAATCATTTCGGTGACAATTGCAACGACAACTCTAATGTGACCACCACCATCTTTTCTTAACCTCTTTCATCACCATCTTCACTTCACCATCACTTTTACCATCACAATACCACCTCCATCTCCTTTACTTCAAACCACCAAACACGCGGATCTCCACCCCGCGTCTATTGACTCTTAACGCGGCCTTCGCGTTATTGTATCGACGCAACGTGGAATCAATGACCGCGTCTGTGTCCCTCTCGTGTCAGCACGATGCGGAGCTAATGCCCGCGTATGTGTTCTTCTTGTGTTAACGCGACGCAGAACCCTCATCCGCGTTTTCCTCGCGTCCTGACTTGAACGCAGACCTCGCGTTTGTGGCATCTATGCAATGCGAACCCCGCGTCTGCTACTCCCGCGTCTGCTATTCCCGCGTCTGCGACCCCCGCGTCTCCCCGTGCACTCTCTCTTCCCATATACTTCTCTCTCTAGATTTTCCTCTCTCTAACTTTTTCTCTCTCCTCTTCACTTTCTCTCTCTACAATATTTATATATTATATTTTATAGAGCGTGCGCGAGTTCCATGGATTTCAGACTTTCGGCATTCCAGTGATTTAGGCGAGTGTTCTCGCTTTCTTCTTGACTTTCCCATTTCAGCGAGTGTCCTCGCCTCCATTTGGGTTTTCCCACTTTATCGGTTGACATGTATTTTATTTCATGTTTATATGTATTTTACTGCTTTATACTATGCGTGGCCGACCCTTCGAGGTCGTTGAATTCTGGGTTTCTGCCCACTTCTGGGATGGCTGGTAACCACCGAGAGTGCGAGCATTCTTGGTCCCTCAGTCTTCAGCCTCCGGTCACTCACTATCTCGAAAGAGAGGTGATTGGGACCGTCAGGTTCTCAGCACTGCCTCCAGACCATTCAGCCTCCGGTCTCTCACTATCTCGAAAGGGAAGTGATTGGATCGTCAGGTCTCTCAGCCTTCAGCCTCCAGTCACTCACTATCTCGAAAGGGAAGTGATTGGGACCGTCAGGTCTTCAGCTCCGCCTGGTTATCATGATCAACGTTCAGCGCTTTACCACTAGATTCGTTTAGGCGAGATGCTGCCGGATTTTCTACTCGCACTTTAAGCCGAGTTATCCCGGTAATCTTGTCAGACGCTCCAGTGTTAAATACTGTCTGCTGTCTGTGCCTCCAGCTTGCTCAGCTCTGCTTGGTTGTGCTCAGCTACTACTCTATCAGATGCCATGTATTTACCTGATGTGTTAACACTTGCCATGCCATTACTTCATACCTGTCATTTACATGCTACTATTTAACTCCTGTTTGTATCACCTGGCAACTGATGTGTTATCACCTGACTCTAAACATGCTACTACTTGGCAAGACCCCTTGTTATGACATGACTTGCCACCGGACTAATATCAATCTCTTGACATGATTTGTCACCTGCCTCCTGTTATATTAATACTTGACCTGTGATTATCATATTTACGGGAATCCTGTCTTGTTATCCTGTATTATATACAGTGACCTGTTATCCTGTATTCTATACAGTGACCTGACCTGTACTCCTGAATTCCTGATCATGTCCTGCTCCTGTTATTCCCGTAAATTGATAATTACATGATTATAAGACAACTTGCATCCGGTTTGGGGGAAACTGATGGGCCCTGATTAATCATGTTTATGGTGGTCTTATCGAGCCGCGCGTGGCCACATACTTGAGGGATCACCTGGCGGCCAACAGGGATTCCGTGGGGTGTGCTGGCACCCCTACTCCTGATTATTCCTGCCGGGTATACACACGCCCTAGGCCTATTTCTATGGGATCTGCGATACTCTATTCCTGTTCGGGCGTCCATAAGTCCCGGTACCTAGCGGTACGTTCTGACTCAGCACCGGATACTCCTGGACCGTTGTCCCGGGCATGTACGGGGCCCATCCGAAACATGATTCATCGAACTTTATCAGTTTCCAAATAACTTGCTATATAAGTTGTAAGTGGAATTATGTGGAATGGGACACATACTAAAACCTACAACTTAGACGGCCCCAAATTAATAATATGCTAATATGACACTGTTGTGTTGTTTTGTAATCCGGGTTGTATGCGCTTGGATTACGGTGACATGTGATAAAGGTATATAGATGAGGGTTTCCTTATTTGGATTATTCCTTCGATGTACTAGTCTCATGGAACCGTGACCTAAGCTTGTACGATCGGTTTTGCTTGTAATCGGCTTTATTCGGTTTTATCGGTTTTTATCGGTTTTATGTTAGTTTAGGAGATATCTGGTGTTGTCCTATCTACTCTACTTCTCATCTCTTTACCTGCTCCTATTTTATCATAACATGAGTACTTCCTGCTTGATATCTACTTGCTCCTACCTGCTTATGCTCACGACACGATTTTCAATGCATGATTATGATTCGGTTTTATCGATACACTTGTACTTATCTCAGCACGCCATCTGGTTTTTGCCTCACCACTCGCCTGGGAGTTTCATCTGACTCCCCTGGATCCTCATGTCCAGGTCCTGGAGCTTGGAGCATGTCAGATCTTGGAACTTGTAGATTCTCCCAGTTGCTGACCTGTGAAGCGCAGCGATAGCGTGGATCTCCAGCAGACCGTTCAAAGCTCTATCCTTCCAGGCCTCCTGTTCGCCTCTCGAGTTTTCCTTTTGTAAACTCGCGAGTGCCTTTGTACTGTTCATACTTGCACATCTCTTTGTAATCTCGCAATTGCGCATATCAGTGATGTAATATTCTTGTAATATTTATCACCTCTGGTGATAACTTTATAATTGTACTCATGTGTTGGAATGTATAATGCACCACTTGCTTCCGTACTCTGATTCTTGCCTGTACTGATGCTTAGCGTATATGCGTGAGGGTATTTCTGACCTGCGTATATACGTTGCAGTAACGTCTCCGTACCCGCCGGATCGGGGCGTTACAATTTATCTTCAAGAAAACCAATTTTAATTCTAGGGTTTTTAATAATAGATATCAATCAATTTATCTTTTAACTAAACTAGGGTTGATCGAGAGATTAGCAAACTATAGGTTTAATTTAGTTATTCATTTTTTTATTTTATTTTCAATTTTTATGTTGAATAAAAAATTGCATGAAAACGAAAAGAAGAAAAAAATAATTAATCTAAGCAGAAAAACTGAATTGAATTGCAAAGAAAAAGAATGGATAATCTCTTTATTGGATGTCACTGACCAATTACAAGCTCCACTTCTTCTTCAAAATATTCTTCTTCAAATAACAAAAACGAAAATACAAGAAATTTGAAAAGAAAAGAGGATCTAAAGGAAACCCTAAACTTGAGCCTCTGAGAGCTGCCCTTCCTCTGTTGCTATGCAGGGGTATTTATAGGAGAAAACTAGAGGGATAAGAAGCCTATAAAAATAGGAGGAGCAAAATATTTCTAAATTTGAATTCTCCTTTTATCTCCAAACTTGTTTTGACTTATCCATAGAACTTCAATTCTGTCCTGCAATTTATTATCATGTGATTGCTGAATATGACTTATCAGCTGACTGAATTGGAAAGTTTGATCAACATAAGCGTTATAGTCCTTCAAGTCATCTTTCTGGAGCATCATGAATCATCAAATTTGAGTTCCGATAGAGAAAGTTATGATTGAAATATTAAAGGGTGTCCAGTCTGAATTCGAATTAAATTCAGATTTCTCTCCTTTATCTTCATCTTGTGATGCAAGCAACCTGGTTCAAATAGAAGTCCATCTCTATCTTTAATTAGAATGATGATTCATCTTGTTCTATCTTTCTCCTCCTCTAGATTTGAATAGCAATTAGGAGTCTTACTTTATCTTTCTCTTTAGCAATTAGGAGTTCTATTTTTATCCTTCCTCTTCCTCCCCTAGATTTTAAATTAATAATTTAAAATTCAAGTTTAGATTAAGTTAGATAAAATAGAAGCTTCTAAATTGCTACAATTAATTATGCATGTGGGCTTGTGGATTTTTTGGGTTTTTGGGCTTTAATTGGGCTTCATTTATTTATTCTTTAATTACTCAAGGCTTGCACAATATTAAACAATAAAGCGTTACAAAGCAGTGCTTTATAAAGAATAAGTAGGGAAATATGATGATAAATATGTACTTTTGACTACCTATCACTCATAGTGAGTGTTTCGCCACCGTAAAGCCGATGAATGACGATTTGGGTGCAATTGTAAGCAACCATGAGCGATTGGCAAAGTTATTGATGGATTTGTTGCTACAGTGATCGATCAATGGAGTTATAGATGGGATTGTATTGTCACCATTTTTTTTTTTTGGGCAGTCTTGCCATCTCCCCGCCTCTGCCCCTTTCTCTCTTGTAACATTTTTTTTATTAACTTTAATAATACTATCTCGGGCTAAGGCCCCATTTTACCCTAAAAAAGAATGTAGATTGAAAATGGCGTTCGATCAGTTGAAACCTAACCTTAAATTCATTAGAAAGTGATTCATAAGAAATTAATAAAATCCAAAAAATGAGAATGAAGGAAGAGCAAGTGGAGGGCGGGAAAGAGAACCCAGACTTCTCATTCATGTCAAGGATGAGTGAAAGCTTGAAGAAAGTACTTTTTGTTATGAAACGATGGCTGTCAATCTTTACTATGCACCATTAATGATTTTACTATGGCTGATGCAAGCGATGACGCAAGCATGCATGTGACTGCATAGTAGTGACACATAGTACCCTAAAGTTTTCCTATAAATAGGCCCTTCCTGATTCATTTCAATATACACTTCATAAATCAATAAGAATTCTTACTTCTACTCTGTTTCTAGAATTCTCTATTTTGGTGTTATGTTTCTCAGAGTTTTACAACACGTTATCAGCACGAGCGCTCTAATTCTGTCCCCAGCCTCTACCTCCTTCAGCTCAGGGAAAAATTTCTACCACAAGCTTCTACCTTCATTAGATTAAGATAAAAGTCTTGTCACGAGCTTCTACTTCCATTGCTCAAGGAAAAGTCCCATCACAAGTCTCAGTCTCTACCTCTACTATCTCAAGGTAAACATGACAAGTTATTCTACTTATAATACTCGTATAACACCGCTACTATAATAAAAGGAGGTTCTGCCACCTATTTATAGTAATGTGATGTAATCACGAAAAACTGGATTATTATACTAATTATGTTCATATAACACCACTACTATATTTAAAAGGAGGCCCTCCCACCTATTTATAGTGATGTGATTATGATATCTTTACTAACCTCTAATTTGATGCTTGCGTGAATTAAACCCCAAGCTACCAATATTGTATATTTTATTAATATGTTATTTATATCTGTATAAACACCCACTGAAAGGTTTACCGAGTAGCGTGGTGTGCCAATATTTATTTCAATATTTATTACTTTATTAATTATATCTACAAAACACCCACCAAGTAGAGTGGCGTGCCTATATTATACCTCATAAATATATATAGTACAAATGCATTTATTTTATCATTTTCTTAATTATAATATTTAATTGTATAAAATCCAAATTGCTTTTCTCTCTCCTCCAACGGCTATAAACGGCTAGTTTTCACTCTATAAATTGGTGAATTTTAAACCACATAACTCACTTCTCAATCTCTCTTCATTCTCAAAATTTTTCATCATCTCCAGAAGCTTTGTGTTCGAGATTTTCGCAAGATGTTTAGCCTATTTTTGAAGTTTATTATTGTCGTCATCATCAATACTTTTATCCTCTTTGTTGTAGATATCGATCCAAGCGAATTTTACCTAGGCCTTTTAATTTTAATATCCACCTTCCCTCTTTGTTTGTAGCTATTATGATTGAAATGTAAGTTTTTCTATTTTATTGTGAAATAAAATGTTGCGATTCTAATTATTTTTATATTTTGTTATAGTTATCACCATGTCAAACTTTGCAAAGCTTGAGTTCATTCCACTTGATATCACGGGAAGAAATTATATGTCTTGGGTTATTGATATTGAAATGCATCTCGAGTCAATGGGTCTCACTGAAATTATTAAAGAAATAAACTCTACATCGTCGCAAGATAAGGCAACGGCGACGATCTTTATTCGCAGACATCTTGATGAAAGTTTAAAATGTGAATATCTCACAATAAGGGACCCAAATGTCTTATGAAAAATCTCAAAGAAAGATTTGATCATTTAAAGGAAGTTGTGCTCCCTGTCACGCGTGATGAATGGAATGCTTTACGCTTTCAAGATTTCAAGAAAGTCAGCGATTATAACTCTACAATGTTCAGAATAGTATCCCAATTAAAATTCTGTAGAGTGGATATCACAGATAAAAAAATGCTGAAGAAAAATTACTCCACATTTCATGCATCTAATATAACACTGCAACAACAATATAAGTTGCATGGTTTTAAAAAATATTCTGAACTAATTTTATCTCTTCTTGTGGCAGAGAAGAATAATGAACTTTTAATCAAAAATCATCAGTCTCGTCCTACTGGTTCAGCAGCATTTCCAGAAGTAAATGCTGCAATTTTTTAAAAATTATGGATGAGAATATAATTATGGTCATGGCCATAGACGTGGTCGTAGTCGTGGCCGTGGGTGTGGGCGTGGCTGTGAAAGCGGTCGAAGTGATTTTTACAACCCTTCACAAAATAATGTGATCCACAAGAAGCATCATGTAGAAAGACATGATAAAGGAAAAGATGTTCGTGAAAGTTCTCTTCAAAATCCTGAAGATTTCTGTTATAAATGTGGCTCCAAAGGGCACTGGGCTCGAGTGTGCCGAACGCCGGAGCACCATTGTAAGCTTTATAAGGCATCCTTAAAAGAAAAAGTAAAGGAAGTGAACTTCACTGAACATGATGATCCTATGGATGATTCAACTCATCTCGATGCTTCAGATTTTACTGATGATTTTGCTGCTTTCAACCCATCGTGATTCTATGGATACTGGTAATAATTAGATATATGATTGTATTACTATATTTTGTTATTTGTAATTTTTAAATTTATCTTTGAATGAAATATTTCACTTATAATAATATGTTCCAAATTTTATTCTCACCAAATTATTTATTTTGCATGAAGCGTGATATGGATTATTCTAATGATGAAATCAAGATCAAAACTGGAGATATTTGCATACCGGATAGTGGTACAACACACACTATTCTCAAACATAAAAGGTACTTCTCTGATTTAAAACCAACAAAGGCAATTATCAATACAATATCAGGTCTTGTAGACTTAATTGAAGGAACTAGTAAAACCAGCTTTATATTGCCAAAAGGAACAAAGTTTTTCATAAAAGATGCTTTAATTTCACCAAAATCTAAAAAAAAATTGTTGAGTTTTAATAATATATATTTTCATAGATATGATACTCAGTCTGCAATTGAAAAAAATATAAAGTATATGTATCTTACTACTATATATCAGGAAAGAAGTACATATTAGAAAAACTATCAAAGCTTTCATCATGATTGCATTACACATATATAAATGTGATAGAGTCGCATATGATAGTTAAAGAAGATACAGAGACATTAACTCTGTGGCATGATCGTTTAGGTCATACTGGTTCAATGATGATGCGAAGAATTATTAAGAATTCACATGGACATATATTAAAGGGCCAGAGATCCTTCAAGTTAGTAAAATTTCATGTGAGGCTTGTTCTCTAGAAAATTAATTATGAGACCATCACCAACTAAAATAAAAACAGAATCACCTACATTTCTTGAACGTATCCAAGCTGATATATGTGGGCCTATACACCCATTGTGGACTATTTCGATATTTTATGGTATTGATAGATGCCTCTAGTAGATAGTCACACGTTTGTTTATTATCAACTCGCGATGTGGTATTTGCGAGATTTCTTACTCAGATAATTAGATTACGAACACAATTTCCTAATTATAGAATCAAGAAAGTTCGACTTGACAATGCTAGTGAGTTTACGTCTCAAACTTTAATGATTATTGTATGTCAATTGGAATAGCTGTTGAACATCTGGTTACCCATGTACATACACAAAATGGTTTGGTTGAGTCAGTGATTAATCGCCTCCAGGTTATTGCTAGACCATTATTAATGAGAATAAAACTTCCTATTTCTATATGGGGTCATGTAATTTTACATGCTGCAGCATCAATTCGCATCAGACCAAGTGCATATCATGAGTACTCTCCTCTACAATTAGCATTTGCTCAAGAACCAAATATTTTCCATCTTAGAATTTTTGTTTGTGCGGTATATGTACCGATTGCTCCACCATAACGTACAAAGATTGGTCTTCAAAGAAGACTGGGAATATATGTCAGCTATGAATCTCCTTCTATTATAAGATATCTTGAGCCTAAAATCGGTGATATTTTTACGGCTCGATTTGCTGATTACCATTTCAATGAGGCAATTTTCCCAGCATTATGGGGAGAAAAGAAACAGTTTGAGAAGGAGATTACATGGAGTGAACCATCCTTATTGCATCTTGATCCTCACACAAAACAATTGAGTCAGAAGTGCAAAAGATTATGCATTTAAAAGAAATAACAAATCAATTACCAGATGCGTTTACCGATACGAAAAGAGTGACTAAATCATACATACCAGATGTAAATGCTCCTGCTCAGATTGAAATCCCAAAAGGACAATCCGAGAATGAAGTCATTACTGAGTCTAAGACACGCCTGAAGCGTGGTAGACTAATCGGTTCCAAAGATAAAAATTCTCAAAAAAGAAAATGAGCAGATAAGCATGATGACCCCTATGTGCAAGAATGTGTTCTAGAAGAAACACAAAATAAGACAAATTAAGAGATGAAAAATCCTGAAGGTATAGAAAATCATGAGATCTCTATTGATTATGTCAATACAGGAGGATTATAGAATCGCAATGAGATAAAAAATATGAATGAAATATTTTCCTATTCCGTAGCAAGTGATATTGTTAACAGAAGTGAGGATCCTGAACCAAGATCCGTCACTGAATGTCAAAATAGGCATAATTGGATAAAATGGAAAGACGTTATACAGGCTGAATTGAATTCGCTTAATAAGTGTAAAGTATTTGGACCTATTATCCTTACGCCTGAAGTCGTGAGGCCAGTAGGATACAAATGGGTTTTTGTGCGAAAACGGAATGAGAAAAATGAGATTGTGAGGTGTAAAGCTCGACTTGTTGCTCAAAGTTTTTCACAAAGACCTGGAATTGATTATGAAGAACGTATTATCCAGTAATGGATGCAATGACGTTTAGATATTTAATCACCCTACCAGTTTTTAAAATTTTAGAAATGTGTCTTATAGATGTTGTTACAGCTTATTTATATGGATCGCTTGATAGCGATATTTATATGAAAATCCTTGAAGGATTTAAGATGTCTGAAGCATTAAGTTCAAAACCCAAAGAATTATATTCGATCAAATTACAAAGATCATTATATGAGTTAAAACAATCAGGGCGCATGTGGTATAATCGCTTAAGCGAGTATTTGTTAAAAGAATGATATGTGAATAATCCTATATGCCCATGTATTTTTATAAAGAAAACAACATCCAGATTTATTATCATTGTTGTATATATTGATGATTTAAACATCATTGGGACTTATAAAGAAGTCCTAGAAGCAATGATATATTTAAAGAATGAATTTGAAATAAAAGATCTTGGAAAAACTAAATATTGTATTGGTTTACAGATTGAGCACTTTCAAAGTGAAATATTTTTGCATCAATTAAATTATACTGAAAAGATCTTGAAACGATTTAGCATGGATAAAGCAAATCCTTTAAGCACTCAAATGGTTGTTAGATCATTGAATGTGGAAAGGATCTATTTCGCCCTCGCGAAGAGAATGAAGAGGTTCTTGATCCTGAAGTATCATACCTAAGTGTAATTGGAGCTCTTATGTATCTGACTAATTATACACGATCAGATATAGCATTTGTTCCTAATTTATTAGTAAGATTTAGCTCATCTCCTACGCGGAGACATTGGAATTGTATTAAACATGTATTTCGTTATCTTCAAGGATTAACTAATTTTGGTTTGTTTTATTTCAGAGGATCAAAATAAGAAATAACTAGTTATGCAGATGCAGGTTACTTGTCAGATCCACATAAAGTCAGGTCTCAAACAGGATATGTGTTTACATGTGGAGTTACATCGATCTCTTGACGTTCACAAAAGCAGACACTTATTGTCACTTTTTCTAATCATGCTGAAGTCATAGCACTCCATGAAGCAAGTCGAGAATGTGTATGGCTAAGGTCTGTAATTCAATACATCCAAGCAACTTGTGGATTACCAGTCAACAGAGATCCAACAGTACTGTTTGAAGACAATGTTGCATGCGTCGCTCAAATGAAGGAAGGATTCATCAAAAGCGACCGTACCAAGCATATACCCCCGAAGTTCTTCTCATTCAGTCAAGAGCTTGAAAAGGATAAGAAAATTAATATTCAGTATATCTGATCAAGTGATAATGTGGCAGATCTTTTTACAAAGGCACTTCCCACTACAACTCTCAGAAAGCTTATTCATGATATTGGGATGTGTTATATGTGAGACTTAAGAAAAAGAACTACTCATGTCAACTTGAGGGGGAGCTTACGTTGCTGCACTCTTTTTCCCTTACTATGATTTTATCCCACAGGGTTTTCATGGTAAGGTTTTTAACGAGGCAGCATAAAACACGTATACAGAGATGGTGTACTCTTTTTCCCTTCGCTATGGTTTTATCCCACTGGGTTTTTCTAATAAGGTTTTTAATAATGCATCATGTATAGTTGACAGCTAAGGGGGAGTGTTCTGACACGATGGTTGCCAACCTTTACTATGCACCATTAATGATTTTACTATGCGTTGATGCAAGCGATGACGCAAGCATGCATAGTGACTGCATAGTACCCTAAAGTTTTCCTATAAATAGGCCCTTCCTGATTCATTTCAATGTATACTTTAGAAATCAATAAGAATTCATACTTCTACTCTGTCTCTAGAATTCTCTGTTTTGGTGTTATATTTCTCAGAGTTTTACAACACTTTTGGTATTGAAAAAGAAAAAAATTAACATATAATAGGAAAAAAGATAAGGGAAAGAGTTTGCAGATAGAATATTTTTGAACAAAAAAAGGCTGGGAAAGGGAGAGATTAGTAAATAAAAAAATAGAAAAGTATAAGAAAAAGCGTTTGCAGACAAGAATATTTATTGCTGGATAAAAATAAGAAAGGATAGAGAGATTTTAGATTAAATAGAGAAAGAGAAAAGTTATATTCTGCTGCAATGAACTGATATGCTTTGATACCAATTATTGGGATCAATACAGTGAAAAAAAAAAAAATGCAAGATCATCTTGCAACAAGAAGAGAAAAGAAATAAGATATTCCGAAGTAAAGAAAGTCAACACACAAACAGATCGTGTGTACGTCCATGAGAGAAGGGGAAGAAACTTTATTAAAAACTTTAGAGGAGTATAATGAGAAATACTCACACCTTCCACTAAGAGGATTACAAGCCATTTGATGGTCGCGTAGAATAACGAAACCTTATGGTTAAAACTTCTCTCACGAATCTCTCACTTTTTATTTATTATACTTAAAATACATTGAAGGTCACCCCCAAGGGTTATTTATAGACCCTAGGACCATATTAGTCCTACACAAACTCCAGCAATACGAACAACACCGCCTCAGAAAAGAAGAAAACTCGAGTTCAACTCAAACTGAAACAGATCCAGAAAAGAAAACTACCAATAGCACCTTATTAGATGACTTATATGCCAAATTAGTCGACTAATAATGTATTAGTCGACTAATCATTGTTGCAAGTCAACTACTGAGATGTCCCACTTTCTGTTAGCGCTATTAGTCGACTATTGAGATGTCAGTAATTGACTAAGTCTGCTGCTACTTTTCGTGGTCGTCCGTTGTTCGACCTCTGAAGCTTCGTCTAACTTCTCGATATATTCAAGTCACGATCCTAGCATATTCAGATAACACCAAATATACATAAAGAGTAATTAGTTAGCTAGTGTCAAATAAGGATAGAAATAAAGACAAATACATAATTTGAGTGATTTTAATGTGAGAGATTTCTTTTTAAATTGCTTAAATAGCCTCATTTTAAAGCTTATTATGACAATAAAAAAAATTCCGAAAAGGTCAAAATTGATGGACATAATATTTTTAGAATATTTTACAACTGAAACTTTTTATTGTAGTATAAATTACTATACATAGATAGATTTGGCCCTTTTAAAAGAATTTGAAAGCAAACTCTTCACATCAGAATTCAATGAATTCGCTTAGAAAATCTATTTGTTAAGGTTGATTTAGAATATTTGGAGCATTGAAAAACCAAAATTAAGTGATTTAATATTTTCGCGGGTGAGGAGATTTGGAATTGGGGGAGAATTTGGGAGATGACATATGCGTAAGTACAAAATGGACAGATGAAAATAACAAGTTGTTTATTTTTACAGTTTAGACTGATTAAAAACCAGCAAAATTAGTATGCAAGTATTTTAAAGTGTTTAGATCACGATACAAGGTTTACACTTCTAATTTGTATGCCTGATCCAAGTAATTTGCTACTTTGTATATTTGATTTTCCTACTACTTGACGTGTAGGTAATTAAAAAGGTTTATATCACTTGATTTTTTATTTTTAGACATCATTTGTAGATCAACTTTAATTTACGATATATTAAAATTAATTCCTTTCCATCATTTTACAAAGGAAAGGATTTGCATTCAAATCCTTCCGTAAGTTGGCTTTGAACAATAACATTGTGATGCACACGTGAGACATGGTCCCACTTTGCTTGTTCTTGTTTCGATAGACAATAGACTACTACTGTTATTTGAGTAAATACTTGATGTAATTTGATTCATTATGCCCATAAATGAAGTGGAATGATCTCTTTTTTGACTAAGATATAAAGAAAGACCATGACTGGCCCAGTAATGCTAAAGACAAAACATGGAGCACCTTTCATTCTTCAATACGAAGCTTAGAACTTGCGAGAGTTGTTGTAGTCTTCTCCTTCATCCTTTAGTTTGCTCGTTTACGCGTGTTTAACTTCCAACCCATTCTTATGTAATTTGCTTGCTTCATCCTCAACATTTATATGGCAATTTTGTCCAAACCCCCATCCACCCACCTTATGGATATGATCTGAGCTTTGGTTTTCTTCTTCTTTTTCCCTTTTTTCTTTTCCTCTGCTGATTGTTTCAGATTTTTTGAGTTGAAAACTATGCCTTTTAGCTGAATTATTTGCTAACCATAAACTGTTAAAATATAAAATATCTCTAACTCTCACCTCAAATTTGGAGTATTGGTATAGTGTCAGGAAATTTCTTATTGTATCACATCAACACAGGTTCAATTTCTACCGGACGCATTAAAACCCGTATTTAAGATTAAAAAAATATTTCGCTATCATGAAAAAAACCCATGTTTCGGTCATAAAAAGAGTCGCTCGACATGCGGAACATGTTAAAATATGAAATATCTTTAACAAAGTTTTGATGCAGTGACATGAATTTTAATGTAAACTTCCTACGATGTTTCCAGGCAATATGTCATTCCAAAGGACAAGCTGAGCACTGGGAACTGGGATGTAAAAGGAAGCGTCCCCCCCTATATCTGTGGCTGGATATTTGTAACAACTGGCAGCGGCGCTTGTGGATTCAATAGCTATTGCACAGAGGACCTTGGTGTGATGCCTGATTGCACGTGTCCACCTCATTATTCCTACTTTGATCCCATTAGAAAGTATCAAGGATGCAAGCCAGATTTCATGCCCCAAAGCTGTGAACCTGGTGGTGAAACGCTATTCGAACTAACTGAGATGGACAATGTTGATTGGCCACTGTCTGATGCTGAGCATTTCAAACCCATTAATGTAACCGAGTGCAAAGACAGCTGCCTAAAGGACTGTTTCTGTTCAGTGGCCATTTACACCAATGGGAGTTGTTGGAAGAAGAAGTTTCCCCTTTCAAACGGTAGGAAGACAGACGATGTCAACCGGCAAGCTTTTATCAAATATTCCAAATTTAATAGCTCTGGGAGAAACAGGAAGCCTTGGATCCTTTTAGGATCATTACTGCTTGGGGGCTTGGTAGCTCTGAACCTTGTGCAGGTTGGCGCTTTCTTCTTATATAAAAGAAGGCAATCATTGGGCCGAAGCTCAAGCAGCATCACGGGACCAGCTCTATGCTTATTCACATATAAAGAGCTTGAACAGGCAACCGATGGCTTCAAAGAAGAGATTGGAAGAGGCGCTTTCGGTGTCGTTTACAAGGGAGCCCTTGCTTCTGAATGCAAAACTCTCATTGCCGTCAAGAAATTAACAAGCCTGCGGGAAGAATCAGAGAAAGATTTTGATAATGAGGTTAAAACCATTGGCCAAACTCACCACAAGAATCTGGTCCGGCTGCTTGGCTTTTGCAAAGAGGGAGAACAGCGACTTCTAGTCTATGAGTTCATGACCAATGGATCCTTGAACAAATTCCTATTTGGAAGTGGCCGACCTGATTGGCCGCAACGAGTCAGTATAGCACTTGACATTGCAGGAGGGCTTGCATACCTACATGAAGAGTGCAGGTCTCAGATCATCCACTGTGACATAAAGCCTCAAAACATACTTTTGGACGAGAATTTGGTTGCGAGGATTGCAGATTTTGGGCTCGCAAAGTTACTGCAATTGGATCAGACACGAACAAGCACTGGAGTTAGGGGGACCATAGGGTATTTCGCACCAGAGTGGTTCAAGAATGTTGCAATCACCGCAAAGGTAGATGTGTACAGCTTTGGAGTGCTGTTGTTGGAAATTATATGCTGCAGGAAGAATTTTGATGGGGGTTGGAGAGTCAAGAAATGGCTACAGTGGCGGACTGGGCCAAGGAATGTTATCGGAATGCGAGGCTCGACCTGTTAGTGGAAGAAGATGAGGATGCACAGAAGGATGCACTGACACTAGAGAGGTTTGTGCTGGTGGCTATATCTTGCATCCAGGATGAGCCATGGCTGAGGCCTTCTATGAAGAAAGTGGTGCAGATGCTGGAAGGAACAATTCCAGTTTCTGTCCCTCCAAACATGTATTCAGTCCATTTCTAGACTCATCATTATGGATTGCGTGAAAACGCTGTAAACGGGCGAAATGACGCCATACTTTCCCTTTGTAAGTTTCAAGTGTGTGCTCTTATAAGAGTAGTAGAACAATGCCGGTGAAAGAAGAAGGTGATAGGACGCTGGTATGTTTCTGTACTTTTAGTTTCATGTCTTAAATAAGACTTCTTCACTCGAGCTAGTATCTATGTTTTCTACAGTTTGACAGCAAAGTTATCAAGCACTTTGTTCGTTCAAAATCAACATGAACTTCCTCAAGTATGGGTCTGCAAAGGAAACTTACGTTTAGCTGTTTGATTATCAAAACTTATACTGTTTGAAATCTTCTGTAACGAAGTTCAACAGGTTGTGTTGTGCTCCACTGATATCTGTCAGTCCATCCAAGAGCAAAATGAAGTGAAGGTACAAGACTTGAAAACCTACATTCTTATCTGTTTGGCTTACATTGCAATGCTATTTGGAAGCATTAGTACATAATCCCATATCCAATATTTTGAGATATTATTAGTAATATGGTAGAAAGTGAGTACGGGTTCTGCTTCTGGAGTTAGCTCCACATATATCCAATCTATTAATAAACTGTGGATTACTAGAAAAATTGACCACCTGCAACAAGAAAAAAAATCCTGGGTTTCCTGGATTTAGTTGGAAGTGGTTGATCTTGGTGTATTTGTGCTTAATTGTGAATAGTCTATAACTTACTGTTATGATGATAAACTTTTTAACACCACTAACAGTAAAAATTTTAGAACTGCTACTACACCTATGAGCATCTTTTTGGAAGTCCTGAATGAATTTTTTTTTTATTTTTTTTACTTCTTTCACATCTTTTCGTTCTGCCTATACCTCAGCTTGTGAATTTCTTGAATCAAAAATCTTGCACAAAAAGAGAAATTTATACAAACCGAGAGATCTAGGTTTGGATCACAGCATCATGGATTCATGTCTAAATGCACATTGAGATGGTCACTCCAGTGTCTATGATTGCACTAGTTGTTGAGTATTGTGCGAACAAATAGTCTCACATCAGTTAGACCTTGGGAATGGTCTTGAGTATATAAGTGTTTAGTCCACCTAACAGGTTAACCTTTCGGGATGTGCCCAAGTCTTATAAGTGGTATCAGAACCATGTCTCAGACTTTGAACCAGTGTGATATGTGAAAGATCCGAGGAAATGAACCAGGCCCACAAACTGAACAAAGAAAGGAGGAAGCTTTCAAGCTTTTGTGTAAAAGCAACAAGAACTTTTGTCTACAAATTGAAACAAAATTTGACCCGAAAACTTATATAGTCATGACTTTTCAATCCCCAAATCTGACTTGAATTAGCAGGTGATTTGGCATTTATTTTCTCCTAGCTGCAACCTTTTCTATAGCTGCCCCTGTTATTTCTCTGTTTCTTTCTTCCAAGTCTGATTCTATTTTGGATAGAAAACAGAAAGCAACCAGTGAATGTGACAAACCTAAACAAGCATCTGAACCTTCTCAATCATAGCCTTAATTTTGTCACCTGGAATCCTGTAGCACCTAAACACGTGGCCCCAAACATATAGACCACTTTCTTATGCTTCACACCAACTTAATCCATCATTTTTTTTCCCAATTGAGATCCTAATATGCAATTTCTCCTCAGGTGCAATTTTTTATGGCATCATCAGCCATGTCCAAAAATCTAATCATGCTCTTTCTTCTTGATCTTCTTCTGCCAATTCACCTGTCTGCTCAAACTTATCATAACATAAGCTTACGCACCACCCTCAGTCCCCTCAGTCAACCAACTTCATGGCTCTCTCCATCCGGCGACTTTGCCTTCGGATTCCGTCCCCCTTGAAGCAGACCCTGCTCTGTTCCTCCTTGCTGTGTGGTTCAACAAAATCGCTAACAGAACTGTAGTCTAGGCAGCAAACAGAAAAAACCCAGTAGGCAACGGGTCGAAAGCTGAACTAACATCGGATGGCCAACTCTCTCTAAGAGATCCGACAGGCCAAGAATATGGAATCCTGATGCTAGAAACTTTTCCTATGGTGCCATGTTGGATACAGGTAACTTTGTGCTTTCGACCACAAATTCTACAATTCAAGGGCAGAGCTTCGACTACCCGACTGATACTATTTTGCCTGGCCAAGTACTGAAAGAAGGCACCAGACTTTATGCAAGTCTTATGTGTTGGAAAGAGAGAGTTTACTGATGGGAAAGTTGATAAGGATCGTCGAGGGGCCGTCGAGTGATCGCCGAGGAAGTCGACGACGAAGACAAAGGAGACAGCAGCAGAAAAATAGCAGCAGCAGCAGAACAGGTTCTCCAGTCGACCGGCCCGGACGTGCACAACGTGCACAAGTTGAAGCTCGGTCGACCGACTGAAAGTACCCAACTCTCTGTTGGGCACCCAGTCGGTCGACCGGTCGACCGGTGGAAGGGTCGGTCGACCGACCGGTGGACCGACAGTCGGGTTCGGGTGAAAATCTGCTGTTTCAGAAATCTATGTATTTAAGGCTGTTGTTTAATTCTAGGGTTTGTACCTGCGAGCTCTCTTACATTCAAAGAGGCTGCTAGCAATTGTAATCTTCCTAAAAAGTAATTAATCTCTCTTCTGGATTGCCCCGAGGACGTAGGCGTTGAGGCCGAACCTCGTTAGATCGTGTATTTGAGTTTGTGTTTTCTTCTGGTGATTATTTGTACTGTTTGGGTGTTCTTTGTGCTTGGAGATTTGTAAGATCCTCAGTTGGTTGTTGTCACGAGGCACAACAAGTGGTATCAGAGCGCCAGGTTTCGCTTGGGATTGCTGAAGATTCTGAGGGCTCGGGATCTGATTCGGTGGAGATCGTGTGTCGATCTCAGATCAGAGGTATTGGTGTTCGTGAGATCGTGTGTCGATCTCAGCAGGACGCTAGAAGGGCTCGTGGAATCTGTGCTGGAGTAGATCAGAAGTGAAACTTGATCTAGGGTTTCAAGGGCAAGGTAAAAATTCAATTTTTTATCTGAGTAAAGATCTATTTCAGTTGGTTGATTTTCCGCATAGTTAGAGGATCAGAGAAATCTCAATGGCAGAAGAAATTGCATCAGTTAAGACAATGAATTCTCACCCTAGGATTGAAGTTGTTAAGTTCAATGGCACTAATAATTTCGGGATGTGGAGATGCGAGGTTATGGATGCGCTGAATGCATCGAACCTCGAGGACACTCTCCTATTGGAGAAGAAGAAGAGCACTACCACTGATGAAGAGTGGGCGAAGATAAACAGGTCGGCATGTGGGTTGATACGTTCATGTTTGTAGCAAGACATAAAATACCTTGCACAATATGAGACGTCGGCGAAGCATCTGTGGGAAACCCTTGAGAAGAAATACCTGACGAAGAGTGTTGAGTCGAGGTTGCAGCTTAAGAATAAGCTGTATCAGTTTCGGATGAAGAAGGGTAGCACAGTGAATGAGCACATCAACAGATACACAAAGCTTCTTACAGATTTGATAAACTTGGATGTCGTGGTAGCAGAGGAAGACAAGTCGGTCATTCTCCTGAACTCACTCCCACCGGAGGAGTATGAGATATTCACTATGACGTTTATCAATGGTAGGCAGACTTTGAACTACCATGAGGTGTCGTCTGCACTGACAAGTTATGAGATAAGGAGAAAGGAGAGACATCCTTCTCAGTCAAGCTCATCGGTGGAGGCACTGGAAGTAAGAGGCAGAAGTTCATTAAGGAAAGGCAAGGAGGTTAGAGGAAGATCGAAGTCCAGATCAAGCTTCAGAAATCTGAAGAGGAATCAGTGTGCCTTGTGCAAGGAACTAGGACACTGGAAAGTTGAATGCCCGAAGGACAAAGGCAAGAAGGTGGAGTCAAGTACCGATGCGAATTTCGCACAGACAGATGGTTGGGATGATGACTCATCGATGTTCTCTCTCTCAGTTACTACCCCTACTGTATGTAACTCAGATAGTGCTGAGTGGATCTTAGATAGCGGAGCCACCTATCATGTGTGCCCGAACAGGGCCTGATTTTCTAGCTTTGAGAAGCTGGATGGATGTTACACGGTCATGGGGGATGACCATCAGTGTAATATAGAAGGGATGGGTACAGTCCGTATCAAGATGGATGATGGGATAGTTCGAGAGTTGAAGGAGGTGAGGTATGTACCTCAGCTCAAAAGGAATCTTATCTCAGTTGGCACTTTGGAAGCATCGGGCATGGTGATATCTGTTCGAGATGGTATTCTCAAGATGATCAGAGGCTCGATGGTGGTGATAAAGGGCGTCCGCCGAGGAAATCTTTACTACTTGAAGGGTAGTATGATGACAGATCAGGTGGAGACTTCGAGTTCTTCAGATAAAGGTGGCCCTGAGGACTGGCAGGGAAAGGTCGGACACGAAGAAGATAAGTCTTTGCGAGCTCCTGCAAAGATGAAATCCATGGAAGGTGCTGCTACCTGCAAATTGGAAGGTGGACACAGCGTTCTGGACAAGAAGACGGTGAAATTCAGCACCAGTACTCACCGCAATGAAGGTCTTCTTGATCGTGTTCACGTGAGTGTTTGGGGACCTGCTAAGACGGCATCGCTTGGAGGTCACAGGTACTTTGTCTCGTTTATTGATGGTTCATCTAGGCAGGTTTGGATATATCCTATGAGACAAAGGGGTGAAGCTCTAGATGTGTTGGTGAAGTGGAGAGGAAGAATGGAGAGGCAGATAGGTAGGAAGATAAAGGAGCTTCTTATTGGTAATGTTGGAAAAGACATAAACCAATTCCTACAATTTGGCCAGAACACAGGTATTGCTACTCACTTCACAACAGGTCCAGATGAGTTGGCTAAAGAAGTAATCCGTCCCTTGCTGGAGGAGGTTCGAAAGATGTTGTCTAATGCAGGATTGGACAAGTCGCTTTGGGCTGAGGCGACTGAGTATGCTAGCCATCTCAGGAATAGATCGACTGCGATAGGAGGTAAAGCTCCATTGGGAACTTGGTCTGGGAAAGCTGCTCAAGATCATGGTGTGCTGCGGGAGTTTGGAAGTCCGGCCTACTTCAGTGCCAAGAACGGCAAGGTGAATCCGCGAGCAAAAAAGTTTATCTATTTGGGAGTCAAAAAGAACAGCTACAGGTTGTGGGACCCCGAAGACAAGAAGATCGTGATGAGCAGACATGTCACTTTTGGAGAGACTTCAGGGTTGAAGTCCACCGTCTCTCAGCAGGTGGAGAGGATGGAGACCAAGAGAGGATCGCAGCGGGTGGAGGTTGATGCTACTCCATCATCTCCAGTTGGTTCGGCATCAGTGGAGACTTCATCGGGTGTGACACCGAGTGGAGATCGTGATACCAGGATGGGTGCTGAACAGATAGACGACATTGTTGAGGATGTCGAGTTATTTGCAGCCATAGGAACCAAGGTGAAACCACACTCGTGGTTAAAGAAGCATGAATCTCAAGCTTGTGATCGTGACAAGCTCAAGTTGAAGGTCGTTGCTCTCCATGATGGTCGGGAAGAGATTCATATGACTCAGTCTGACAGGTTCACTGCTACAGATACAGGTACCAGTATTTGAGCTTGATGAAGCTCATTTAAATGAACTACGGTTGGCTTGATCCTTTTGGGCAAAGGTACGTAGGCAGTCGTAACGGCGCAGCCATTTGGTGATGCAACTCTTATGAAGCTATTTGGGTTCTCGAGAAGTTGTTTGGATCTTCACGTAGAGGTGAAGAGTTGTGGCCGATGGAACTTCACGTAGAGATGAAGAGACTTCATGTAGAGGTGAAGAGGCTTCACATAGAGGTGAGGTGAGGTGGCCAGTTGGATCTCACGTAGTGGTGAGATGGTGTGATCTCGATGAACAGGTTTATCTTCCGGTTAGAAGATGTTGAGCTTGCATAAGGAGTGGTGTGCATCTAGTTGAAGCCGATGATGTTTGGTGCGCTCTACGCAGACTTGGTTGGACCGTCAGTGGAGACAGGTAGACTAGATAGAGCTAGTCAGTGGAGAGTCAGTGTTGGCTCGTAAGGAAGTCTTCGTGAGGTCGTGAAGTTGCGGAGCGGGAGCCACGGTGGTAATCGGCAGGTATGAAAATTATGAAAATTCTCCTAAGTTGAAGTGCAGGGAAGGCATGTGCGATGTTTTCCAAGAATATATGAGCCAAATATTCTAAGCCGAGATCGTGTGTCGATTTCGTCGAGATCGTGTGTTGATTTCGACCGGCACGCGCAAGCCGAGATCGTGTGTCGATTTCGTCGAGATCGTGTGTCGATTTCGCCAGGTGATGGACTGGGGTTCGTTGGAGATCGGCTCAGATTTTAGAAAATCTTCGCCGAGGTGGAGAATTGTTGGAAAGAGAGAGTTTACTAATGGGGAAGTTGATAAGGATCGTCGAGGGGTCGTCGAGTGATCGCCGAGGAAGTCGACGACGAAGACAAAGGAGACAGCAGCAGAAAAATAGCAGCAGCAGCAGAACAGGTTCTCCGGTCGACCGGCCCAATCGACCGAACGTGCACAACGTGCACAAGTTGAAGCTCGGTCAACCGGTCGGTCGACCGACTGAAAGTACCCAACTCTCTGTTGGGCACCCAGTCGACCGACCGGTCGACCGGTGGAAGGGTCGGTCGACCGACCGGTCGACCGACAGTCGGGCTCGGGTGAAAATCTGCTGTTTCGAAAATCTGTGTATTTAAGGCTGTTGTTTAATTCTAGGGTTTGTACCTGCAAAAAAGGATTTGCTGGAGCTCTCTTGCATTCAATGAGGCTGCTAGCAATTGTAATCTTCCTAAAAAGTAATTAATCTCTCTTCTGGATTGCCCCGAGAATGTAGGCGTTGAGGCCGAACCTCGTTAGATCGTGTGTTTGAGTTTGTGTTTTCTTCTGGTGATTATTTGTGCTGTTTGAGTGTTCTTTGTGTTTGGAGATTTGTAAGATCCTCAGTTGGTTATTGTCACGAGGCACAACATTATGGACAGTAATTATAGCAGTGGGCGATTTGAGATGGTGATGCAGAGTGATGGCAATCTTGTGTTCTATGCAGTTGGCTACCTGTCTACTTCTCAGGTCGGGTTTTATTGGGCTAGTGGGACTTCTGGGTCTGGAGTTCAGCTTAAGTATGATCTATCTGGGAGCATCTACCTTTCTTTTGGTAACAACAGTGTGTACGCTGTAATATCCTCATCAATCACTGGAGATCGTTACCAAAGGGCCACACTCGATTCAGATGGTATTTTCAGGCATGTTTTCTGCCCTGCTGGAATTGTCATTTGTAATATAACTATGAACATATCAAAATGTTTAGTAAACATATATTCATGTGTAGCAGTTAGATTATATAGTCCATGATGTGGATTTGTTGATTGTGGAGTTTTACTAGTCTCCAGCTTTTAAGCCAATTTACTGGGGTCTCTGTTAGTCTATCACGTGATGTCTTCAGCATGCATCTGAATATTTCAGAGAGAAAATAAACTTTAAGATTAATAACAGAGATCAACACCCAACTTTCCCATTGTTGGTTTAACATTCTCACTGTTTGAATTGATTTCTTTCTATGGGAATAAATATGATTCACACTCTGTTGCCGAATGCGTTGGTAGCATATCTCAGGTCTAAAACTTTTATGGATTTGTATTAAGTGTTGGGGAATTAAACTTTCTAATGCCAAATTTGTTATTATGTTTTCAGGCAATATGCATTTCCAAAGAATGAACTAAGCACGGGAGCTGGGAGGTGCAAGTGACTGTGGCTAGAAATGTATGCGGATTAGTTACAGGAATAGGCAGCGGAGCTTGTGGGTTCAATAGCTACTGCACCTTGGATGCAGATGGGAGGGTCAATTGCCAGTGCCCTCCTAACTATTCTTTCTTTGATCCAGATAGAAAATACGAAGGTTGTAAGCCAGACTTTTCAGCTCAAAGCTGTGAACCAGGCGGTGAAATGCCCTTCGATTCTGTTGAGGTGAACAGCATCGATTGGCCACTGTCCGATGCTGATATGTTCAACCCCATGGGGGAAGCCCAATGCAGAGATAATTGCCTGAAAGACTGTTTTTGTGCAGTTGCTGTGTACAATAATAACACATGTTGGAAGAAGAAATTTCCCCTTTCGAATGGCAATTTGGGAAGCTATATTGATCGAAAAGTTCTCATCAAGTCAACAAATACAACAGCACAGGTTCTCTTCCACGAGGATCAGATGATGGGAAGGGACCCTGGAAAACTTGGGTGATTGCAGGATCAGTGTTTCTCTGTGGCTCTGTAGTCCTGAATCTTGTTCAGGTCACTGCTTGTATATATAAGAGAAAACGGCAGTTGTTGCAGCGAGGTACAAGCAGTCCAGGGTCTGCTCTGTGTTCATTCACCTACAAAGAGCTTGAACTTGCAACTAAAGGATTTAGTGAAGAGGTAGGAAAAGGTGCTATTGGTACCGTATATAAAGGTGTTATAGCTTATTCAGAGTCCCAAACTCTCGTTGCTGTTAAGAAACTAGAAAGCCTACTGGAAGAAGCTGAGAAAGATTTTGCCAATGAGGTCAATACCATTGGTCAGACACACCACAAGAATCTAGTCCGCTTGCTTGGGTTTTGCAAGGAGGGGACACACAGGATTCTAGTTTACGAATTCATGAGCAATGGGTCCTTGAACAGATACATATTCGGGAAAAATTGGCCTGAGTGGATACAACAAATCCAAATTGCAATCGGTATCGCAAAAGGGCTTGCATACCTACATGAAGAGTGCAGGACACAGATCATCCATTGTGACATAAAGCCTCAGAACATACTTCTGGACGACAACTATGATGCAAGAATATCAGTTTTTGGGATAGCAAAGTTGTTGAGGCTTGAACAAACTCGAACAAGCACTGGCATTAGGGGGACAATAGGTTATTTTGCACCTGAGTGGTTTAAGAATGTCGCCATTACAGCCAAAGTTGATGCGTACAGCTTTGGGGTGATGTTGTTGGAGATTATTTGTTGCAGGAGAAACTTCGAGTGGGGTTTGGAGAGCCAAGAAAAGGCGACCATTGTTGATTGGGCAAAAGAGTGCTATAGGAGTGGAAGATTGGAGTTGTTGGTGGAGGATGATGAGGAAGCGAAGAAGGATGGGATGAGGCTAGAGAGATTTGTGATGGTTGGTATTTCTTGCGTCAGGATGAACCTTGGCTAAAGGCCTTCGATGAAGAAAGTGGTGCAAATGCTAGAAGGAGCAATTGAGGGTTCTGTCCCTCCCAACATGTACTCAATCCATTTGCAGCAGTGAGATGGAGGGCTGGTGGCCACTTTATGCAAGTATTTTGTGTTATCCTCTGTGTTAAACACCTCGAGGGGGAATTATGAAGAGATATTAGACTGATTTTTAACATTTAAATAATAACTAGAACATTCATTTCGCTACCTTGTACAGTTCAATTTTTGGTAGTAATTGAAACTGGGAAGTTGACAATTACCAAATTGTAAGAAAATTTTGGGGCAAATATGTTGGGACTTGAATTTAAATAAAAGAATTCAATCTGCAATAATCATCTTTAGAATAAATAAGATTAAAATCATAATTTTATTTTTAACATAGATCAGACCCTAAAATATAGATCTAATCTCCATGAAGATTCAAAAATATGAGAAAATTAAAATAATAAGAGTGGAAGCGTACCTTGATCCATAATTGAAGTCTTGAATTGTTAGGATGGAGAAAGCCTTCCAAAAAATCCGTATTCCTCTAGGTTTTCTCTCTCTGCTTGAAGGGATCTTAAAGAGAAGAAAATACATTCTTTTGGGGACCATGATCCCTTAAATAATAACTGATTCTAATAGTTATTCTTTTTTTCAATTTGGCCCTTCATCAAATTAGAAATTACATAATTATCTCTACACATTAAACCCATGACAATTTAATACCTATTAGTCTAATTATTAATTTTATTAGATCACAATTAATTTAGACTATACTTTATAATAGTCACACGCATTAAATTCACATATGTGAGCCCACACATGTGGAATTATTTCCAACAATCTCTCACTTGGACCACATATGTTACCTTATAAATGTGTACACCTTATGAGCTCAAAATATTACTATCATATAATTAGGTATTCTTAATAATCTCGTCCATTGACTATACTGATATAGTTATAAAGGAATTTTCGTTACATTTAGCGTAACTAAACCCACCAATAATCACATATACCAATATAACCAAACGACATAAATCAATCATGGATGTGCAATATGAAAATTACATGTAATGTGATCTGAACATGCCTATTCCAACTAGTCTCCCTTAAACTTTATTGAGATCAAACTTTAACATAATAAAACAGACTATATAAATTAAATACTTTATTTCTGCAGAAAATGTCCAAATGCACAAAATGTGTCCAAAATACAAAATAGAGCAATGAAACATATAAACAAATTCTAACTAAACCATGATATCCTTAAATGATATAACACCTATAGAAGTAGTGTGTAAAGCGGATCCGCAATCATGGAGTTTGTCCCAATGTGCTCTATGGAAATTTGTCCACTCTGTATTATTTCCTTCACAACCAGGAATTTTATGTTAATATATCTTGACCTGGATGAGCTCTGCTGTTGTTAGAATATAGAACTGCTGATTTATTGTCATAGTATAACTTTAGTGGTGTTTTAATACCACTAAGAATGCGTAGCCCAGTGATAAAATTTCGCAACCATAATCCATGATTGAATGCCTCATAACATGCTACAAACTCTGCTGCTGTGGTGGAGGAAGCTATGAGTGTTTGCTTAGCCTCTTTTAGGAAATAGCTCCTCCAGTTAACAGGTAAATGTAACCCAATGTGGATCTTCTACTGTCTTGACATCCAGCAAAGTCAAAATCTGAATACCAATGATCTCTATCTGATCTGACTTCTTGTATGTGAACATGTAATTCTTAATTCTCTGTAAATATCTAAACACCCTTTTAGATGCTCTCCAGTGATCCATCCCAGGGTTACTTAAATATCTTTCTAGCATTCCAACAATGAATGCTTGTCTGGACATGTGCAAACCTGAGCATACATTAGACTCCCTATAGCTGAATAATAAAGAATCTTCTGTATTTCTTTAACGTCAAGGTCATTCTTAGGGCATTGACTTAAACTGAATTTATCACCTTTTGCGACTGGGGAGTCTCTCGTTTTACAATCTTACATACCATATCTTTAAAGCACTTTTTCTATATAGGTCTTTTGTGGCAATCCAAGAATACTCTGAGGGCGATCTCGGTATATTTGGATTCCTAAGACAAATGACATCTCACCAAGATCTTTCATCTCAAATTTTTCGATAGAAATCTCTTGGTTTCATGCAAAATTTTCTTATCATTGGTAGCAAGGAGTATGTCATCAACATACAAAATCAGGAATATATACTTACT
This sequence comes from Agave tequilana, assembly GCA_038442645.1. Taxonomy (NCBI): domain Eukaryota; kingdom Viridiplantae; phylum Streptophyta; class Magnoliopsida; order Asparagales; family Asparagaceae; genus Agave; species Agave tequilana. The sequence continues at coordinate 92,569 of JAVJIF010011250.1, read as the reverse complement.
CCTACTGAACTTGTGATACACAATCTTCAACAGCATTTGTCTCGAAACCAAATGAGACAACTACTTGATGAAAGTTGTAGTATCATTGACGGGAAGCTCGCTTTAGTCCATAAATGGATTTCTTTAATTTGCAAACTATATTCTTTGAGTCTCCAGACACAAAATTTTTTGGATGCACCATATATATAGTTTCATCAATGTCACCATTGAGAAGGCTGTTTTAACATCCATCTGATGTAACTCAAGGACAAAATGTGCAACAAGAGCCATAATTGTCCTAAAAGAGTCTTGCGATAAAATTGAAGAGAAAGTCTCTATAAAATTAATGTCTTCCTTTTGAGTAAAGCCTTTAGCTATAAGACGAGCGTTATATCTCTTCACAGTACCTTCTGAATCCATTTTAGTTTTAAATATTCATTTGCAACCAATGGGCTTCTGACCTTTAGGTAATAGAACAAGATCCCAAACTTGATTGTCTTGCATAGACTTATACTTTTCATGCATGACATCTATCTATTTTTGAGAGTTAGAATCCTGTATGGCTTGATGGAAGTTGATTGGATCACCTTCCACCAATCTATCAATGTCCTCATATTCTTAGAGGAATATTGTATAGTCATCTGGAATAGCTTTTCTCCTCTCTCTTGTGGATCTCCTTAGTGACATCAGGAACAATTACCTCAGCTTGAGTGGGGAGTTGTCTAACATTGTCTTGTTAAGATTCCATATCTGCTTCTCAAACAATGATATGTATAGATGTTTGTACACTATCAAAAGCAGTGGTAGGGATCGAAACTGATTCCTCCTCAAAGACAATGTCTCTAACCTTATTTCTCCCCCAAACTCAACATCCTCAAAAAATGTTACAATTCCCGTTTCAAAAATTGACCTAATAGTGGGATCATAAGACTTGTAGCCCTAGACCGCTCAGAGTAACCAATGAAGTAGTTGCTCACTGTTTTAGAGTCTAATTTCTTTTCATTTGGCTTATAAGGCCTAGCCTCACATGGACATCCCTAAATATGAAAGTGCTTTAGACTAAGCTTTTGACCTGTCCAAAGCTCATGAAGTGTTTTGGCAGCTGCTATAGTTGGTACTCTGTTCAGGATATAAACTGCTGTCTTTATTAATTCTCCCAAAAGTGATTCTGGTAAGGTTGAATGACTAATCATACTCCTCACCATATCCTAAAGAGTCTTGTTTCGTCTTTCAGCCACACCATTCATGCTAGATGAGCCTGGCATGGTGTACTGTGGGACGATTCCACATTCCTCTGGGAAGTCAGCAAATAGCTCTGGACGTTGTTCTCCTGAACCGTCATATCTGCCATAGTACTCACCACCACGGTCAGATCTGACATGCTTAATTTTCTTATTGAGTTGAGCTTCAACTTCAGCTCTGAAAACTTTGAACATGTGTAGGGACTTTGATTTCTCATGAATGAGATATAGGTACTCATGGCGTGAGTAATCGTCTATGAATGATATAAAGTATCTCTGACCATTTCAAGAAGTTGTAGGGAATGGTCCACAGATATTAGTATGTATCAATTTTAAGACGCTTGAAGATCTATTGGCACCTAATATATTTGGTCGTTTTCCCTTGATACACTCAATATAGACATTTAAGTCTGAAAAATCAAGGGAATCCAAAATACCTTCTGACACATGTTCTAATCTAGATTTGGATATCTGACCCAAATGCTTGTGTCATAATCTTGCTGAAATCTCTTTATTTAGCTTACATTTTGTACCACGTGAATCCATATGCAAGGTTTCATTATATGATGCAATCATGTCAAGCAAATAAAGGTTGTCATAAATACTCAATAAATCAGTACCAACAATATTTGAATTTAGTGAAAAACTAAATTGGTTGTTTCTAAAAGAACAGTGATAACCAAATTTTTCTAATAAAGAAACAAAAACTAAATTCTATCTAAATGACGGTACAATGAAAGTGTCGTTCAAGTTCATATAAAAACTAATTCCTAACAACAACCTAAAATGCCCTATTGCCTCAACTTCTACCATCTTTTCAACGCCCACAAAGGTGTATCTTTCACCATCACTTGGCATTCGGTAGCTCGGGCAACCCTGCATAGAAACACTTATGTGAGTAGTAGCACCGGAGTCTAACCATTAAGTGTTTCTAGGTACTGAAGCTAAATCAACCTCAGAAGAGATCAAAGTAAAACATACCCTTCTTAGCACTCCAAACATTCTATTTTGTATATTCTTTCTTTACATGTTCAGGTTTCTTACAAAAGAAGCAGTTTTCATTTTCCTTAGGTTTCTTTTGATCTGAATTTTTAGTATGTTCATCTTTATTTCTTTTCTTACCCTTATCCTTTGAGATACTGACCAGATGAGCACTTTCAGATCTCTCATGCTTAAACTTTTCCTCTTCTTGCACACAATATGAAATGAGCTCATTCAGAGTCCATTTATCCTTCTGACAGTTATAACTGACCTTAAATTAACCGAAGTGTGCAGAAAGTGAAATCAATACCAAATGCACGAGCAAGTCCTCAGACAACTCGAGCTTTAGTGCCTTAAGCTTGAAGCAATATGAGACATCTGTATGATGTACTCCCTTATGTTTTTCTTTCCCTTATACTTCATAGAAATTAAGCTAGCTAAAAGCGTTCTTGTTTCTGTCTTATCATTCTTTGCAAAATATTTTTCAATTTCAGTAAGAAAATTTTTAGCTAGAGTTATCTCATCAGATACTGCACCTCGAAATGCTTTCAGAATGCCGCACTTTATGATCATTAGACTCATGCGATTAGAGCGTTTCCACTTCTCAAAGTTCTTCCTATCATCAGAAGAACTTTCAGGTGTAAGAGAAGCATGTTAGTCTATCCTTAGTGTAAAATTTAGATCCATACAATCAAGAATGATTAAAACATTCTCCTACCATTCCTTGAAGTTTGTCCCATTAAGCATGAAAATATTGTTTGTGTTTGCAGATATAACAGCAACAGATACAATAGCTGTACAGAGAATAAATTAAATAAGCATGCATGTTCACATCATAATCAAATAAATGACTTTAAATTTAAACAATTATGGAATACATCTCAAGATACCTAGCATAACATTAATATCAAGTTTTTGGATAGTAATATTAACTTATAAGTGATATTCTTAGTGTAGCAATCAAATGTTGACAATAAATCCTGTCAAATAATAAATTTATCTATGGATCAACTTATTATTCACATGAAAAGCTTATAATGGTCACACATTTATCACCACAAGTGCGTATACAATTCGGTCAAATATTATCCTTCCTTCGGACCGGTTAATACTCGCATGAATTCACACACACATACACACAAATATCTCAACATTCTCAAGAAGCTAATCTACACAAGAGATGTCACTTTGGTGACATCTTGTTTCAATTAGTTTTTATCAAATGTTAGACAATCTCAATAATTTATTAGATGTACCCAAATTTGTTTAAAATTTTGAAAAGTCTCAAATTGCCCAAAAAAACGCTCGGGCGCACCGCCCCGGCGCCGCCAAAAGATGTGTGGCGCCCTAGGGCATCGCGCCCGGCGCTTGGGCACGGCCATGCATGGCCACAGTGCCTAAGCGCGGTCGCGCCTGGCCCGGGCACGACCACGCCTGGTTTAGAATTTTTTTTTTAAAACTGAATTCAAATCTGAATTTTTTTCGGATCTGAAGTTTTTTAAATCCATAAATCTGAAGAAAAAGAAAATCCAACGCCTGGTGGAAAGGGTTGGAGTTGGTGGTGGAGATGAATGGTGGAGGTGACAGAGTTGTTGTTTGTTATTGTTGTCGTTGTTGGTGCTGGAGTTAATGGTGGTGAGGAGATGAAGGCGGTGTGGCGAAGGTGTTGGTGGTGATGGGGATGATGGAATGGTGATAACGATGGAGATGTGATGGTGGTGGGCGATGGAGATGTGATGGTGTAGTGGGTGGTGATTGTGGAGTGAAGTGGAGGAGGAGGTAGTGTTGTTGTGGTGGAGGAGATGATGAAGGGGAGAGAAGATGGTGGTGGAAGTGGTAGAGGAGGGTGATGGGTTTGGAGGAAAAAGATGATAATGATAGAGTTGAGTAATTATTGATGTTGAAGATGGAGTTGGAGAGGGAGGTGGATGTTGGTGGTTTGGAGGCGGCCGGAGGGGGCGCCGGTGGTGGCGGTGGTGCTGGTGTTGGCTGGCCTAGGAGGAGGAGGGGAGAGGTTGAGGGAGCGTGGGAGACAGTGAGAGAGAAAAAGAAATGAGAGAAGAAATAAAGAGGAAGAGAGAGAGAGGAAGTTGGTGAGATGGGATCGGAGAGATGTTGATGGGAAGAGGGGATGCAGATGATGTGATGGGATTGGTCGGCTGACTTGGGGGGAAGAGAAAAGAAGAGAAAAGAAAAAAAGAAAAAGAAAAGATTAGGAAAAAATAATATTATTTAAATAAGATAAAAATTGACTGTTTCAGAAATGTTCCCAAAAATTCTCAAAAATAAAAAATATTATTTTAAGGTACATGGTGAAATTAGATTTAAGAAATTCTATTTTATTTTCAAATTAAAAATTCTGAAATCAACCGGTGATACCGGTCGACACCAATTTCGATAAATACAGAAAAATCTCTAAAAATGCATTTAGATGGAAAATGAGATTCTAAAAAGTAATGTAAAATTCGTTTCTAGAAATTCAACTCCGTTCGAAAACTAAACTTCTGAGAATCGGTCAGCGATACCAATCGACACCGTTTTTGAAGATTTTGCAGGATAATTTTGAAAATTTTAAAAAAATCATGAAAAATCTAAAATATTGAAAAATAGTATCTGAAACTGAAATCGGTTAAATCGGACTATCAGAAAGGTCAAATCAGACAGTACGCCGGTATCGGTTCCCTAGTTCAGACTCGGACTGACTCTGAGTCCAGGAAGTCCTGATCCAATACAAAATAATCACATAAATATACACAAATAAAAAACAAATATAAGGAGAAATAAAAAAATACAATCAAAAATCAGAATATATATCTATACGTATTCTGGGAACGGGGTGTTACAGAGCCAATCCTTGTAAATTTCTACGATAACAACTCATGATCTTAACCGTAATTTAGCTTGGCACTTCGGGAGTATATACTTTCAAGAGACTATATTATAGATGTGTGCCAGCACCGTTGTAGCATGGTGGTAAATTTTTTATTAGTAAGCAAAAGTTCTGGGGTTCAAATCTCGCTCGCACCAGACTATGACTTATTAAAAAAAAGACTATAGACGTGTAACACATATGTAGAACTTTTTTGATTAATCTCTGTTGGGAACTATTCCAACTTTATCCCCCAAAAGAAGTTACGTTTCAAAGTTACGTGCGTGTTTGGTTGGGGCGGAAGTAGGGAAAAGTGGAAGTAAAAAAACTCATTTCCCACTTCCGCTGTTTGTTTGGAGCCGGAAAAGAGAAATGGGAAAACCCTTTTTCCTTTTCTCTTTTCCCTTTTATGCTACTATTTTTGCATGGTGCTACAATTAATTTGTGGTCATGTACATCTCACTTGTAATAAGGTGTAATTCAAAATAATTTTATGATCATGTAAATCCCACTTGCAGTCTAATTACAATCAAAAAAAACTTTATAACTAATATTTATTTTAATATTTTTTGCGGTCAACTTTGTGTTCCACTTCCACATAACTAACCAAATACTGAAAAACACAATATATTTTTTCACTTATACTTTCACATTACGACCAAATACCGAAAAACTTTACACAAATCTCAATTTTTTACTTTTTCACACATTTTCCTCCTGATTTTTCACTTACACTTTTCCCTCCTTATTTCCCACTTACACTTTTTCCCTTATATTTTCCTCATTTTCCCATTTTCCTACCCTCATTTTCCACTTAATTACATCTTTTCCTCACATTTTTCTCCTCATTTCCCTCTTACACTAGAGTTGGCCGAACAGAAATAAAGAAAGGGGGAAGGCAGGGAGATCACGGGTTGGGGGGTGTTGGAAGGGAGGGAAAGGGGCAGGCGAGGATGCGGAGAGGCGAGGAGGAAGGGGGTCTGGGGGGAGGGTGGAGGGCAGGGGACGAGGCAGGGAGGGAGGTCGGGGATGGAGAGGGGAAGAGGAGGGGGTAGCGAGGGAGAGGCGGGAAGGGGAGGAGAAGGGGATGGATGGGGCTCGTCGTGGAAGACGAAGAAGGAAGGAAGGAGGAAGAAAGAAGAACATTTGAACTTTCCCCATATGATATAATTGTCCAAAAAAATAATGACATTTTCAGAGATTTTAATGCAATACCGTTCCCGGTAAATTCCCACGGAGGGAATCTAGCGCCTTTCTTTGCTTTCTGTCTCCTCTCTTTTTCCCTTCGACGACGATGGCAATAGCGGAATCTGTGAACGAAGCGGCACTCGCTAATGGTGGGCTGAAGGGGATCTGCTCGCCAATAGCGGATCGGTCGAGAAGAAGAAGTCTCGCGAGAGCAAGCGTAAGCGGAGGCGGAGGAAGCAGAAGAAGAACAAGTCCGCCTACGCCGACGGCGCGATGAGAGCGAAAGCGGCGGCGCCGATGACAAGGAGAATACTGAGCCCCGAAAGGAGGTATTTGCTTGTTTGCACACTCAAATCGGTCACTTTTGAAAATTAGGGTTTCTTTCAATTTTCACCGTCTTTCCCGCGAATTGAGTAAACGTAGGTTCATACTTCAACAATCAACGTTCAAACTCTAGGATTTCTTGCTGTATCTTTGCTGATTTCTGGAGATTTTTTGTTTATTTATGGTATTTGATATACTAGGGTTTTGTTATCCTCTTTTAGTAGTCAAGAATTTTGATCGTAGACTGTCCCTATTCTTCAGTTTCTTATGAGCTAAATTCTGAAACTATTACTAAATTAATATATGGAGTGTTTTGGGCTATTCAATGTACGGCTTATTAGGTTTCATGCAGGGCCTGTTTGGGTTGATGGAAGTGATAGGAAAAAGTGTAAGTGGAAAATGTAGATGAAAAATATGGATGTTTTGTTAGAAAATTGGGATTTGTGCAATTCTCATTTTCGGTATTTGGTTGTAATATGAAAGTGTAAGTGGAAAAGAATATTATTTTTTCGGTGTTTGGTTAGTAATATGGAAGTGAAAGTGAAAATGGTCACCATAAAGTTTACCATAAAATAATATTAAATTAAATATTAATTTTAAAATAACATTTTTGGACGGTAATTGGACTACAAGTGGGATTTACATAACATCAAAATTAACTGTTTTGAGTTACAACTTATTACAAGTGAGATTTACATGACCACAAATTAACTGTAGCACACTGGAATTAAGAAAATGGTAGTGTAAAAGTGGTGTAAAAGGGAAAAAAAAAAAGGTTTTCTTATTTTCCATTTTCAATTCAAAACAAACAAGGGAAGTGAGAAATGAGTTTTCTCACTTCTCATTTTCCTCCCACTTCCATGAATCTAAACACGCCCGTAGTGTAAAAGTTTACATGTATTTCTCAATTCATTTTTTGAATCCAATCTGTCGTTAGGGTTTCTTCCTAATTATCATCAGCTTTTAAGATCATAAGATCACCACTTTCGATCCATATCTTTGTCTCAGTATACAGTGTATTATGAAAACTTAAAGTTATTTTTTTCTGCCCCCATATTAATCATGGTACCAAGTTTGTAACTTGCTTGAATTAAATACAAGCTGATGTGTATATATATAGGTCCTTTGGGGCCTGATTCCGAATGATGTTGTTGTTGCAGCTAGTTGAGTCAGTTGAAGTGGAATATGTTCCCGAGAAGGCAGATCTTAGGGCTGTTTGTTCGCGCGTAAAAGGTCGTAATTCGTAAATGACTTACAATCCAGTTACAATTACGACGTTTGTTTGGACCGTAATTCGTATAAGACTTACGTAACTCAACTATCACTCACTTGCAACCCAATTACCACTCACTTACAGCCCAGTTACAGTTAATTTTGTGGTCATGCAAATTTGTATTATTTTTTTATATTAATATTAATTTTTTTAATATTTAGCATTTTTAATATTTATTTTCAATATTAAACTTTTTAAATCACAAAATAGTTAATTTTGTGGTCAACTTTTTCACTTACAACTTACACATTACGACAACCAAATACCGTAAAATACAATACACTTTTCCATTTATAACTTTATATTACCAACCAAACACCGTAAAACTTACATGCATGTAATTCATTTACAACTGTAAAACACTTTACCAATTATAACTTACGAATTACGACCAATTACGACAACCAAACAGGCCCATAGACGACGCCTTTCTTGAGGAGTTCAAAAATGTGTTTGAGAAGTTCATCTTCCCAGAATCTACAGGTGGTGTCGAGGAATGAGATAAGAGAATGAAATTAGTGTTGCGCGCCAACAACAACCATACAGAGGAAACCCTAGATCTCAGATGCACAGAGAACAGTACCACCAACAACACAAACACCCAATCACAGAGAAAAAACACAAAACACAGATTTAACGAGGTTCGGCCTTGTCGCCTACGTCCTCGGGGCAAGAAAGAGGGAGGGTTTTTATTGATTTCAGGAAATCAATACACTTACAGCAATGGGGATCGGGAGAGTTCTGCCTCTGCTATACTCTCCTCCTCAATCGCACACAAACCCTTCTACAAGATCTTCTACAAGATACAAACCCTAGAAATCCAACACAGCCTTTAAATAGGGTTCAAAACAACCCTTTCTGAAACAGCCCCAGACCCGACTGTCGGTCGACCGGCCGGTCGACCGACCATATGCACCGGTCGACTGAGCCGGTCGACCGTGCCTAACCGAGAGTTAAGCACTTTCAGTCGGTCGACCGCCCGGTCGACCGATCTCCTTCTGCGGTCGACCGGACGGGTCGACCGCTACCCTGTGCATGTCAGCATGCACGTCCGACGGTCGACCGGGCCGGTCGACCGTACGCCTGCTGAAGCTCCTGTTCTGCTGCTGTTTCTGCTGCTGATTTCTGGATCTTCTTCAGTCGTCGACTCTTCGACTTCCTCTCCCTACAATTCTCCACCTCGGTGAAGATTTTTTCAAAATCTGAGCCGATCTCCAACGTACCCCAGTCTATCACCTGGCGAAATCGACACACGATCTCGGCGAAATCGACACACGATCTCGGCTTGCGCGCACCGGACGAAATCGACACACGATCTCGGCGAAATCGACACACGATCTCGGCTTGGAATCTTTAGCTCAGCTATCCACTGGAAAGCACCACACATGCCTTCTCGACACTTCACCTTAGGAGAACTTCCATACATGCCGATCACCAAACGTGGCTCCTACTCCGCAACTTCACAACCTCACGAAGACCTCATCATGAGCTAACACTGACTCTCCAACTGACTAGCTCTATCTAGTCTTCCTGTCTTCCACTGACGGTCTAACCAAGTCTGCGTAGAGCACACCAAATATCATCATCGGCTTCAACTGGATGCACACCACTCCTTATGTAAGCTCAACATCTTCTCACCGAAAGATCAACTTGTTCATCGAGATCACAACACCTCACCACTACGTGAAGTCCAACTGGCCACAACACTTCACCTCTACGTGAAGCCTCTCCACCTCTACATGAAGTTCCATCAGCCACAACTCTTCACCTCTACGTGAAGTTCCAAACAGCTTCTCGAGAGCCCAAATAGCTTCATACGGGTTGCATCACCAAATGGCTGCGCCTTTACGGCTGCCTACGTACCTTGCCCAAAGGATCAAGCCAATCGTAGTTCATTGAAATGAGCTTCATCAAGCTGAAGCACTTGTACTTGTATCTGCAGCAGTGAACCTATCAGACTGAGTCATATGAACCTCCTCACGACCATCATGGAGAACAACGGCCTTCTTCTTGAGCTTGTCGCGATCACAAGCTTGAGATTCATGCTTCTTTCCCCACAAGCGTGGTTTCACCTTGGTTCCAGTAGCTGCAAACAACTCGACATCCTCAGCAATGTCTTCAACCTGTTCAGCATCAACCCTGGTTATGTGATCTCCACCCGGTGTCACATCCGGTGAAGTCTTCTCTAATGTCGAACCAACTGGAGATGATGGAGTAGCATCAACCTCCACCCACTGCGATACTTCCTTGGTCTCCGTCCTCTCCACCTGCTGAGAGACGGTGGACTTCAACACTGAAGTCTCTCCAAATGTGACATGCCTAATCATCACGATATTCTTGTCTTCAGGGTCCCACAACCTATAGCTGTCCTCTAGACACCCAAATACACAAACCTCTTTACTCGCGGATTCACCTTTCCATTCTGGCACTAAAGTAGGTCGGACTTCCAAATTCCCGCAGCAAACCATGATCTTGAGTAGCTTTCCCAGACCAAATTTTCAATGGAGCTTTACCTCCTATCGCAGTCGATCTATTCATGAGATGGCTAGCATACACAGTCGCCTCAGCCCAAAACGACTTGTCTAATCCTGCATTAGACAACAACCTCTGAACCTCCTCCAGCAAGGAACGGATTACTTCCTTAGCCAACCCATTTGTACCTGTTGTGAAGTGAGTAACAATTCCGGTGTTCTGGCCAAATCGTAGGAATTGGTTCATGTCCTTTCCAACATTACCAATCTTCAGCTCCTTGATCTTCCTACCAATCTGCCTCTCCATTCTTCCTCTCCACTTCACCAATATATCTAGGGCTTCACTACTTTGTCTCATGGGATATATCCAACAATGCCTAGATACACTATCAACAAAAGAGAAAAAGTACCTGTGACCTCCAAGCGATGCCGTATTAGCAGGTCCCCAAATGCTCACGTGAACACAATCAAGAAGTCCTTCTATGCGGTGAGTACTGGTGCTGAATTTCACCTTCTTCTTATCCAGAACGCTGTGTTCACCTTTCAACTTGCAGGTGGCAGCACCTTCCAACGATTCCTTCTTTGCAGTAGCTTGCAAAGACTTTTCTCCTTCCTGTCCGACCTTTTCCTGCCAGACCTCCGGGCAACCATCATCTGAGGAACTAGAAGTCTCCACCTGATCTGTAATCGTACTACCCTTCAAGTAGTAGAGATTGTCTCGACGGACGCTCTTCATTACCACCATCGAGCCTTTGATCATCCTGAGATCACCATCTCGAACAGATATCACCACACCGATGCTTCCAAAGCTCCAACAGAGATTAGATTTCTCTTCAACTGAGGTACATACCTCACTCCCTTCAGTTCCCTTACCATCCCATCAAACATCCTGATTTGGATTGTACCTACACCCTCCATGATACATGGGTGATCATCGCCCATAACGACTAAACACCCCTCCAGCTTCTCAAAGCTAGAAAACCAGTCCCGATTAGGGCACGCATGGTATGTTGTACCTGTATCCAAAATCCACTCATCTTCTCCTGAGTGACCAACGATGGGAGTAGTGACTGAAAATGAGAAACCCGACGAGTCCGAATCTGATCCACCTGCCTGTGAATAATGCTCTGAGTGTTAATCACCTTTGCAAGATTTGCCTCAGACTTCGACTCCTTCTTCTTCCCTTTGAACTTTAGACAGTCCACTTTCCATTGCCCTATTTCTCTGCAGAAGGCACACTGGTTCTTCCTCAGATCCCTATAGCCCGACCTAGACTTCGATCTTCCTCTTTCATCACTGCCCTTCCTAGATGAACCCCTGCTTCTTACTGCTAGCGCCTCTGCTGATGAGCTTGACTGAGAAGGCGGTCTCTCCTTTCTCCTCGTCTCATAATTTGACAATGCAGACGACACCTTATGATAGTCCAGAGTCTGTCTACCATTTATGAAGGTTAATGTGAATGTCTCATACTCCTCCGCCGGGAGTGAGTTCAAGAGGATTACCGCCTTGTCTTCCTCATCTACCTTGACATCCACATTGACCAAGTCCGTAAGAAGCTTCGTGTAGCGGTTTATATGTTCATTCACGGAGCACCCCTTCTTCATCTGAAACCCATACAGCTTGCTCTTCAGCTGCAATCGCGATTCCACACTCTTGGTCAGATATTTCTTCTCAAGGGTCTCCCACAACTGCCTCGCAGATGTCTCGTGTAACACAAGATATTTGATGTTTTGTGTTAGACACGACCTAATCAAGCCACACGCAGACCTGTTCATCTTCTCCCACTCTTCATCAGTGGTTTTGCTTCGCCTCTTCTTTAGAAGTAGAGTATCCTCGAGGTTCGATGCATTTAGGGCATCCATAACCTCACACCTCCACATCCCAAAATTGTTAGTGCCGTTAAACTTCACCACGTCAATCCTCGGATGAGGATTCATGGTCTTCACTGATGTACTTTCTTCTGCCATTTATCTAACTGGATCCTCTATGTATGCGAAAAAATAACTGGAAATAGATACACAACTTCGATAAAAATCAGATTTTTACCTTCTTCACGAAACCCTAGAACGAGTTTCTGATCGTATCTACTCCACCAATGATTCCCTGATCACTCCTTGCGTTGTTCTGAGATCGACACACGATCCCATGAACAAGACTACCGCTGATCTGAGATCGACACACGATCTCCACCGAATCAGCTCCCGATGCCCTCCGAATCGCCAGAAAATCCCACGCGAAACCTGGGAAGCTCTGATACCACTTGTTGCGCGCCAACAACAACCACACAGAGGAAATCCTAGATCTCAGATGCACAGAGAACAGTACCACCAACAGCACAAACACCCAATCACAGAGAAAAAACACAAACACAGATTTAACGAGGTTCGGCCTTGTCGCCTACGTCCTCGGGGCAAGAAAGAGGGAGGGTTTTTATTGATTTCAGCAAATCAATACACTTACAGCAATGGGGATCGGGAGAGTTCTGCCTCTGCTATACTCTCCTCCTCAATCACACACAAACCCTTCTACAAGATCTTCTACAAGATACAAACCCTAGAAATCCAACAGAGCCTTTAAATAGGGTTCAAAACAACCCTTTCTGAAACAGCCCCAGACCCGACTGTCGGTCGACCGGCCGGTCGACCGACCATATGCACCGGTAGACCGAGCCGGTCGACCGTGCCTAACCGAGAGTTAGGCACTTTCAGTCGGTCGACCGCCCGGTCGACCGATCTCCTTCTGCGGTCGACCGGACCGGTCGACCGCTACCCTGTGCATGTCAGCGTGTACGTCCGACGGTCGACCGTACGCCTGCTGAAGCTCCTGTTCTGCTGCTGTTTATGCTGCTGATTTCTGGATCTTCTTCCGTCGTCGACTCTTCGACTTCCTCCCCCTACAATTAGGTTCATAACTTGTCAATTTGATGAGGAAAGGGCGTTTTGATTCCTTTTACTTGCTAATTGCAGGATAATGCCAAAAAGGATGAATCGGCTGCAGCAGCAGCTAGGAAGAAAAGCGACTCTGATTCAGAAGAGGAAGATCAAAATGCCCAGCAGAAGGAAAAAGGGGATTTCTAACAAGAAGAAAAAGGTTTTCTAATACTATTTTCTGAACTAGACTTTATTATGTTCTCAAAATAAAAGGGATTGTAGAAACGGTTTAACCTGTTCCTTCTCTTGTAGCTCCAAAGGAGAATGAAAATTGCAGAACTGAAACAAATATGTTCAAGGCCTGATGTGGTTGAGCTATGATTGAACGACTTTACCACCAATTTGTACTTTCACTATGTATTGTTATTTATTCAGCTATAATTACATGTGATGATGTTAGATTGGATATCAGTCATACAACTTCACGAAAATGTGTAAATTGCTTCTCTTATGATCCTTTTTTTCCCATCGAGGCAATAATGCCTGATTTTTGTAGGTGCATGGTTTATATAGGAAATTAGCAAACCAGGACTGGATTTCATTAGTTGTTTTCATGTGACAAATTCCATGTGTTAATTTTACTTGCTAAGCAAACCAGGACTGGATTTCATTAGATTTTTTTCTCGTGACAAATTCCATGTGTTAGTTTTTTCTTGGAATTACTTTGTTGTTATGGTTTCTAAACTTTAAATATTTATACATATGGTTTATAATTATGCATATGGTTTATAATTATTAAAGAGGAGACCACCTTGTTTCTTGTGCATATTTGAAGATTACCTAGAGATTACCTAGAACATGTAATACTTGTTTGAGGTTGAAAGTGGAAATTTTGCACTGCTGGATTTCAGTGATTGTTGATACTTTCCATGTTTGTTGAATTCATGCAGTTGACCATTTACTTCCTGTCTTTAAACGGTTTCATTCAATTCAATATGTGACGGTTTCTCATTTCCGCATAGCCAGATCACCTGTTCTACAGCTTACTGGAATATTTTATCCCATTATTCTTAGCTTGAGCTGACTATGGCTTAATTGTCCATTTCTTTGAAGGTTGGGATGCAACAGCAGCAGATCCAAAGTTGCTTGTCTTTCTAAAGTCATATCGGAATACTGTACCTATTCCGAGACATTCGTGTCAAAAACACAAGTTCTTACAGGTGAGTCACGGCATATATGATCTTTATGAGAAAGATTACATATATCCTTGCATGCGGGACTTATATGCTTTTCGAGGGATTGCATGAGGGGTGAGGGAAGATAAAAGTCAGATAAGGTTTCACCCCTCTTATACCTATATGTGGTTCTTGCGGGGGACCAGATGTACCATCATGGAGGCAGGACTTGGTGGTGTTTCCTAAAGGAGACCTTGAATGGTTTCTCTTTTGATATATTGCTAGGGTGGTGGGATGTAGTTAGATCATATGATGCCTACTTCCGCAAAATATTTTAAGGTCTAGACTGGATTTCATCACCTGCAAAAAAAAAAAAAAAAAGTACCAAGTTTGCTATTGTCTTGGATTAATTCAGTTTTAAGAAACTGCTTTCTATGTGTTTCCTGCAATGTTAGAATCCTTTTGTATCACGCAAACTGAGTAGTCTTCTTGTTTACATTGCAGAGTTGTGAGTTATTACACTGCCTAAATTTGAATTTCATTTAGTCTTGTTAAGAGCTTAGTAATTTGTTATTTGTATATATCTTATGCATATACATTCTTTGTGCTGCAGGGAAAGCGGGGTATTGAAAAACAGCCTTTTCAACTTCCAGATTTCATTGCTGCAACAGGAATAGAGAAAATAAGACAGTTAATTTGAAATTAGATTTGCATTCATTAATCACAATATTATTTAAAGGTTTAGCAACCCCAGGTTGATGAACTATTTTTTTCATTTCAGACTGTTATCATTGGCTCATTAATTTGCATTAACATGTAATCTCATTTGTTTTCAATTCTTGTAGGCATACATTGAGAAAGAGGACAGCAAGAAGTTGAAACAGAAACAACGTGAACGTATGCAGCCAAAGACGGTAAAGATGGATATTGATTATCAGGTTGGTTCTGATTTTATAATTCCTGGTTTGGATGCTTTTTGGAGCGAACTGCTGGATTTAGTTTGAGATTATAATAGTCATTTCTTCTGTTGGTGGTTGTGTGCACGCGCGCATGCGTGTGTATGTGTGTGTCAGGAACGGGGTGGGGATATATGAACGTTTGCGACAGCCAGCATGATTTATTTTTGTGATTTTCAATTTGTTCTATGGGTCCTTCTTTAATAGCAAAAAACTGATGACTCTTATAGTCTGACCATGGCCACCTTGAGGAAGTGTTTTTTTTTTTTCCTCCTCCTCCTTTTTTTTTCCCCCTTTTTGGGTGGCGTGGGGCGGGGTGTTTGGGGGGGGGGGGGGGGGGGGGGGGGGGGGGGGGGGGCGGTGGTGTGGTTGGGGTTATACTCATACATCGTCTTTGAGTGCAAATAACCATTCAGATATCTCTAGCTTCATTATACAAGAGTCTCCACTCACCCTGCGTGTTTCTGTCTGCAGGTTCTGCATGATGCATTTTTCAAATATCAGACTAAACCAAAGCTTACTAATGGTGATTTGTATCACGAAGGAAAAGAGTTTGAGGTATAATTCTCAACACCGCCCTCCCACCCACCGCT
This sequence comes from Agave tequilana, assembly GCA_038442645.1. Classification (NCBI taxonomy): domain Eukaryota; kingdom Viridiplantae; phylum Streptophyta; class Magnoliopsida; order Asparagales; family Asparagaceae; genus Agave; species Agave tequilana. The sequence goes on along the minus strand of JAVJIF010011250.1, from coordinate 76,649 downwards.
CCACCCCCACCAAAAAAAAAACTTTTAAAATCTGTTGTTATGTGGATGTGTGCAATGTGCTTATTTCATATATGGTTTCACTTGTTTTTTCTCTATATGCTCATCACTAAAATAGCTGCTTATATCACCAAGATTAGTGTTTTATATGTGCCCTAATAATGTTTTAATGTTCTTTATCTTTAGAAAAATACAAACATTGTGTAACCTATGCAAAACAGATGTTCTCCATTAGGAAAAGGGGGAAATACAGGAATTTTCTTTTTTGCCCTCATCCAAAAAATGTTAACTCTTGGTATGTTGATCAAAGTGGAGACAACCCCGATTGTTGTTTAACCTTTGATCTCCTTTACATTTTGCCATTGACCAATTTCTATCTCACTGTTGGAAAATACAGAATATGAGGCCACATATTTGTATTTGCCAGTCTGGCATATATTTGTATCTTTCCTGAATTCTTTTTTTAAGAAATTCTGCGAGAAGAGTCTAAAAACTGGTTGATGTGGTTGAATTTTTTTTGCAATGTGTTGTTAAATTACTACAAATATCAGCTTCAGGAAGGTGTAGGGATTGTTTAGGTAGATTAATCAATTCAACCATGATTTCAAAGTATAAGAAGTGTCTCTGTGGCTACTATTGTATTGCACTGCAAGTATTCTCATTTGATTTTGGTTTCCCATTCCTCTGCTCATAAATCATAATAGATTCTGAGGTAGTGACCAGTATGAGTGTGTTCTTTATCTTCTTGGCTTGTTTCAAATTTAAATAACTGCAGTGGTTATTACCATGTATTCATCACGAGATATCTGATATCTGGTGAATTTTAGTTTCTACTTTGAACATAGACTGTGTTTTGACAAAGCCCGAATTATTTTTTGGGATTTAAAGTAGAGCTTGATGGACGTCCTTCAGTTCTCTCTTTAATGTGTGGTACTGTTTAGTTATCCTTTTGGCTGGGAAGCCTCTTGCAACTCAATCATCTCTCTGCAATTTGACAGGTCAAGTTGAGGGAAATGAAGCCAGGAATGTTGTCACATGAACTGAAAGAAGCTCTTGGCATGCCTGATGGTGCTTCTCCTCCTCTTCTTATCAACATGCAGGTTGGTTAAACTTTTGGTTTTGTGGACAAGTTCCCTAACATCTTGTACTTTTAAGCATGACTAACAATAATTAGTTTTTGCAGAGATATGGTTCTCCTCCATCTTATCCACATTTGAAAATACCAGGCCTAAATGCTCCTATACCTCCAGAAGCCAGCTTTGGTTATCATCCTGGGGGTTGGGGAAACCTCCTGTTGCTGAAGTTTATTCTGTTGCGCTTTTTGGCTTTCTCTGAACGTTTTATTAGTAATATGAGTATGTTTTTCTCTTTCCTCTTAAGATTCCTTTTTCTTTTACGACAGTATGGGCTATGGGCGTCCATTATATGGTGATGTTTTGGGGTTCAACAAGAAGACCAACCAAACTATGAGGTAATTTGCACTTGAATTTCAGTTTGCCCTTTCTTTTCTAAAGTAGGCTTCAGTTATCTGTGTTGCAGATTGAAGCAGCAAGTGGCATGCTTTTTGGGAATGACTATACATTTATGATTGTATAGCAGTTGTCAGAACATGTGTATGACCTAACCTTGTTATTTATTGGTTTTCATTATAGGAAGAACCAGTTGATCGAAGCAAACACTGGGGAGATTCGGAGGAGGAGGAAGAAGAGGAGGAAGAAGAAATTATGGATGAAGAGGACATGGAGGAAGGCATTCAATCAGTTGACAGCCTTTCAAGGTTACTTCCTTTGACTGACTTTCCAAATCTGATTTCCCAAATTCTGGTGTGCATGTAGTTATGCCTACTAATGCTACTTTTCTCTTACAGTACCCCCACCGGCGTGGAAACACCTCATGTTATTGACCTACGAAAGCAACAGAGGAAAGAGCCGGAGAAGCCTTTTTATCAGGTAATGCATTTCTAGCCTTTTTCTATCTAGTTTTTCCTTCTGTGTCCACATCTGATCTTGCATAATGTAAATGTATTGACACTCTTTGTACATTAAATTTGTAGGTTCTTGAAGAAAAGGAAGAAAGAGTTGCTCCTGGGACTCTGCTTGGAACAACTTACACGTACCATTTTATTGTTATTGTCCATTGTTTGATATTAACCAAAAGTTCTGTTTGCTTTTTAAATTCTTGTGCTTTTCAAGAGTAATAATCGGAATCGATTCTCTCTTATGCAGCTACGTGCTTGGTGACAGGGACAAAACAGCCTCTAAAAGGGTGAGAATTTAAGCATTTCCTTTGTTAGTACAACTCGCTAAAGAGAAGTTTATACATAACTGGGTATCTTATGTTACTTTACTTCACAGGTTGATCTTCTATGAGGTCAAAAATCAGATAAGGTGGATGTCACCATACAACCAGAGGAAATGGAAGTTATGGATGATGTTTTGGCTGCCAAGTAAGGAGACCCATGAACTGGACTTCTCTATATCGTGCAAAATTTTGTGCATGTTTCTAGTTGTTTTTTAATTCATATTCAGGTACGAAGAAGCAAGAGAAGAGGAAAAGCTGCGGAATCAGAAGGAAGATTTCAGCGACATGGTCGCGGAGGTCTGTTTCACATACATAGTCTGTATTCTTTTTGCTCATCTTTTCTGCTTTTGTGCTACAACTTTGTGATTGCTGCAGGTTGAAAAGAAAAGAAAGAGGAAGACGCAGAAGAAGGAAGGCAAATCAAAGAAGAAAGATTTCAAGTTCTAGAAGTGCTCTGTATGTATTTCACTTCAAGGGCTTGAAGTTGTATCTCAGAATTTTTCTTAGCTGTGGAACACCTTGTTGTATAGAGCTGGGGCTACCGAAGACTGGATCTGTAATTGTAAAATAACTGAGCTTGCAGAGGAACGTAGTTTGCGTGTTAAGATAATTTTATTTTGCTACTGTTTCTGTCAAAATGAGATGCAGGGAACATTCTAATGATGTTGAGTTTATTTGCATGCGGTTGTATTTGATAATGGCAAACTGAGCATGTAACTTCTTGCTGGATCTTATGTCACCATCCTCACAGATTTACTTAATTGGTAGTGTGCCTAGACACGCAACAATTCAAGCTATTTTCTTCTTTTTTATTTAACAGTAAATTCAGCACAATCGGATCCCATGAGATGCTCTATTGTCAGCAAAAACTGTTTATCAAAGCCACAGCAGTCTGATTTGTTTGGGATTGGCCAAAAAGAGCAGAAATTATCTCGAGCTAATCTCAGAACTTTCGTTGTTCCCACTTTCCACACGGAAGCGGACGGGTTAACTCTGTGTTTTCTTTTCCCATCCTTTCAAGAGTCCCGATGGGTTGCTCCACATTTTAGGAGATGTATGAGACCAGCTAATTTTTGCAGATGCTTGAGACTTCAAAACTACTGTCAGAGAGAGAGAGAGAGAGAGAGAGAGAGAGAAAGCAAAATTAAGGAAAAAATCGACAGGAAATTTAAATCTGTTCATTTCTATCCCATGCAAGAATGAAAGAGGAATACAATACAAAATAGACTACACGTGAACAGCAACCCCAACCCCACGGTTGAAGCCATCAGCAAATCACAAGTATGCAAAGTCTCAGTAAATAAGTGCAAGATTCACCCAAAAGATGGTGATCTCTCAACAATTTCTTTTTGCCCCCTTTATAATAATGTCCAAGCTACATTGGTAATTCTTTTTCTCCAGCATGTCCAAGGGGAACAAAAAGGTTGTGAAATAAATCTTCTCCCAAAGTCGAATACATAACTCCCACCTGCTCATTTCGTGGACCAGAAAATTTGTCTAAGCACGGTGGCATCTGGTCTTCAACCTACGTCTCCCATCACATGGTAAGTGCTGTACCGACAGCCCCGGCTCCATCTTCAATCTGATAAATTGATAGCAACTTGTACAAGTCTTCAACAAATAAGACAATCGCCCATCTAGTACTCAGTAAGCGCTAGCGTTGACACAGGTCCTTAACAAATAAGATAGCCCCACCCAGATGGTACTCAGTGAGAGCTAGAGTTGATCTTTCGAAGCGAGTTCATGTACGTATAAATGGAGAACACGACAAATAATTTCCGAAACCTGCATACAGGCAAAACTAGTAGCAGTAAGAATAGAAGCATGAATAATTTCTACAAAAACCAGCCTGTAAAATGACCGTCAACCTAACAGAATTGGGATTACATGATAATAGAAGAATAAAACTCGATAAAACTAGTGGATGTGCTACTCCATGTGTTTCCTCCTTGAGCAAAATATTGTGAATGATGCAATCATGTGATAAATCTTCAGCCATAAGCAAAAGGCTAAGCGTAAATACTCCCAACAGCTGCAGTATGGGCATTTTTAGGGTGTTGCCTGTAGGTGGAGGTTCAATTTGTACTTCAGGGACTAAAGATTGCATAATATAAGATTCTACAAGTTTATAGAAATAAGTTACACACCCGTATTGCGCAGATGTACTTGTCAAACACGGGGGATAGCTATGGGAGGCTAAAAAGACCTAAACACATTATTTGTGGGGAAGAGCTCATCTCACAAACAGGACCATTAAAGCTTACTGTGATCAACTGTGTAGGTTCTTTACCAATACTACATAAGAACAAAAACAAGCCTTTATCCAAATCCTGGGGCCTGTGTATGTTAATCCCTTCTATCCATTCAGCTCTGCTATGAGCCACCTGCTCTGTTACATGGGGATGCCACAATGTGTTCATTTTTAGGATTCATTTCACATGGACTAACCAAGTTTTACACTGCTGCTAGTGGTACCCCTGACATTCCTGGATCCATACATACCAGAGATAATATTGTCTATTTCCTTGGTAAATGGAAAGGATCCGTTTAGTATTTACATACTTGGACATAATATTACTAGAAAACAAAGACTTTCATTCTCTTAAAAATTGTTAACATACTGAGATGTTTTATAACTGAAAACTGAAATGCATTTTCATGTGACAAGGAGAATGTGTAAGGATCCAGCTACCGTATTAGCATAAACAAATGTTTTTGGCATTACCTTCTATTACCTGAAAATTCAAGCACACATGCCTTTGAGAAGATTCTTTTGTTTCTTGTATAGTTCTATTGTTAAAGAAAATGAAAATTCAAATGAAATTACTGATCAACCAGATTGCTAAATTGTCTATGTAAAGTCTAAAGGACACGTACCAAACCCACTGGCTCTGATGTTCTCCCATTGCAAGATAACTTTTGCGAGGATGCCTATTTATCAAGCTATATACTCTTTCCCCACAGCAAGATTGAAAGCATGTCATCCAGATAGCCGCAGGGCCAGAATACTTGCAAAGGATGCTTGTACTGATCTGAAATTCACCAATGAAAAAGAAAGTCAATTTTTTCCCCTAAGAAATCATCAAAGTGAAAGTAAAGCACGTCTTGATATTTAAAGACCATCCCATGAACACAAACCCCTCCCTCTTATGGTAAGTGGTTTTCTTGTCTAAGGGTTATATCTATCTACAAAAGAAAATATCATCATCAAGATAACACCTACTTCTGAACATGATGGATGTGATATATTCTCTTCCAAACATTTTATTAGCACAGTCTATAGACAACTGCTAAAGAATTCATATCCAAACTCAATTTCAGCTTTTGTTGGGTTGATTCACAAGGAAAGTTTGGTCTTTAGGCAAGTTGGATGCAACGTTCTCATAGCATCCCAAAGCTTTTTCTCGACAAAAAAAAAATTATCTCAAGGAAGTTCTTCAACCTTAGATCAATATCCTATTGACATACTTCAGATAGATCTTAATTTCCAAGTTAGAAGAGGAAACAATCTTTATTTCTTCTTGGACCTCTGCCCAAGATTGAGATCTTTCAAAAGAAGTCTGAGGACTAAATACACTGCAATCCAACCGTTCTAAAACTGCAATCCAACGGTTCTAAAAGAGACAAAAAGTATGATTACAGAGAGAGCGTGCTAATTTCATTCATGATGGTTCAAAGAGAACACCGCAGCCTCCCCACTTCATTCCTGACGTTGCATGGCCTCTAAACACTTCATTTTCTCTTGCCAATAATGACTCTTTCATTTAAAATCTGACTAGTAATGGCTTATTCACATTTAAAACAGTAGGAAAAATACACTACTACTGGAGGATGTTAACGTGGAGTCAGTAAACTTCATTTGACATCACAAGTCAATCCCAAAGGAAGACTTTTGTCTATTACAAGCCGCTAAAGGGAAATTAAAATTAAGAGCAGCTTCCCCAATTGGCGTTCCATTATTGGTTAAATTACTCTTATGCAACAATGCATTGGAAGGCCACAATTGCCTATTCTTTGCATGAGACTACCCCGTGTAGACCAACATGTCCACAGTATGCCGTGCCGTAATCACCATGCCTTGTCAAACATCTTCCCCATTCATAATAAAACGAGGCTGAATAAAAAATCCAGTGATGGTTAATGTTGTTTGGCATCTTTGTAAAGAGAGAGTGCTGGCTTATATGAAGGTAGAAGCTGGTGGAAAAACTTCTCTAGATGAAAAGTTAATGAGGCCTCTAAAGAAGAAATGAAATGCATTACCATCTACTCCAAGGAAATCATCGTTAGCGCCCTTTCATGAGCAAACAACTTACATAAACCTTAAAAAATTCTGCTCCAAGCTTTGTACATATATCTTTATTGATCTATAGAAAATCTGGCTTCAGTCTTCACCCTGAGAGCCAATAAAAGAATAAAATAGAGGGAAAAAAACAAAAAATAGATACTCAATTTTCATCTCTCTCCATTTCGTTAGTCCTCCAGTCAAGCTACATAAACCTTAAAAAAAATTGCTCCAAGCATTCTACATATCCTTATTAATCTATAGAAAATTGGCTTCAGCCTTCAAGCTGGGCCCCCAAAACAAGGGGAAAATAAAGAAAAAAAGTATTTTAAAAAAAAGTAAATTCAACTTCCATATTTCTCCATAAAATAGTCAAGCTAGTCACTAATTCTTGAAAATTAAAGGAACTTCTAAGGCCATCTACCCCTAGTAAAAGGAAAATCAATGAGAAGTACTAGGAATTAAAAGAAAAGCCAACGCATACAGAATACTATATCCAACGATTCCAAGCTTATGTATTACCAGAGTAGAAAAATGATAACAGATGGTACTACGAAAACATGATTATCAGATTCAGAAGTAACCAAGCCATACCAGTCATGGATCAAGAACAAATGAGTTTTTCTGTTGGGAATTTTTAAAGTAGAATCTAGAAATCTCAACATCAAAAAGCATTAGGTAACAAGATCACACAAAACAGATATTCATTGGTGTTTTGAGGGAAAAGAATCATACAAGTTCCCAAGCTTCGATTCTTTGTGAGTTTTCGCGCAGTAGCTTGCTGTTCATAAATCAAAAACAAGAAATTGAACAAACACCATAAGAAAGTGGCGAGGGAATTACATTACAACGTCCAAAACGAACAAAAGAAAACACTAGGTATACATAGATATGTGTTTGGGATGTAAGAAGTTCGCAGAGAACAAGTCTCAACATAGATATGTGTTTGGGATGTAAGAAGTTCGCAGAGAACAAGTCTCAACGCTTGTTGAGTCAAATCCTACATTTTAAGTCAGATGAAACATTAAAAACTTGCAGGCCTTCCATGTTTAATCAACTCAAAGTAGTAGTTCACAGATCTGTAATCTACAAGGCATTGGGTAATAGGTAGTCAATTTTCTATTATAGAAGGAACAATGAAGTAGGCAAGTAACCGTGAGGATTCTCGATTTCGAGCTCAATATCTCTAACGTTCTCTCCAAATTGTAATTAAAATGATGATAAATGTTATATCCTGTAATCAATAAATACAATGAGTAAAAACTTGACCAATTAGTATTGGGTTTCATTTTCTTGTATAACTAGATCAACATATCTATCGTTTAAAGCAATTTCTGTTTGCCCAATGGCTTAATATTTAATCAACATATTTATTTTACCAGAACATAACTACTGTGGCAAGTTCTCTTAATTTGAAGGCAACAAACAAGAATTCAATTTTCCAGCATTATGATAAGGATGGGAACCAGATACCAGCCCCGATATTTTTGGGTAAATCAAAACTAGGCCTGACGAAACATTAATCAATCCAATTGTTAGCTTTTTCAATCCAGGCCCATATCATTCCTTGTATTATGATAAGGTAGGTCTCTGTGCATCAATTAACATCAATACCACACCTCATCCCCAAGATTGTGAGAGTTTAAATATGATTAAGTTTTACCATGAAGAATGTGCTCCCACTTGATTATCTCATATTGTTTTAGAGGGACTTTTTCTGTAAAGAAGCTCATAATCTTACATTATAAGGGAGGAGGCAGACGACAAAAGGAGGGAGGCACCCAAAAGAAAGGAAAAGGGAAGCTTCATATTCATTGTAGGAAACAAGCTCCGATTACAGTAAAAGAACTCCTTAAAGGGGATGAATCATTATTATGCAATCTTGATTCTCCTGTTGCACACATGGATAGTTTTTGAGTAAGGTTTGATCTCCAATGCACTTCCATATACGTTAGACAATATGAGACATAAACTTCAAAATGAGCATCCATAAACTACTACTAGCCTCCATAGTGACTCGAATCGTTGTGCATCAGCTACCAGAGTCTCTACATTTTGAATTCGAGAACCCCTTGCCCGCTATGGATGGGGAGATTTCAAACCCACAACCTTCCACATGGGAAGAAGTGTCAAACTGCATGAGCTAAGCTCACATGGTGATTTAAAGATATTCAAAGTGCAATCATCTTCAACAAGGAAGATCAATCTCTTATCTGTAATTATGTACTATTAGAGGTCCTCTTGGTTAGAAGCTGTAGGTGTTATGGTGAGAACTTCCCAGTAAGACAGATTGGTATCTGTACCTGTTACCACTAAATCAAGCGAGGACAGTTGTAGCCTCTATCCATAAAGGAAGGTGTAGTGTAAACCGCTTAATCCCCACCCGGAAAAGAGTTCCGTATAGTGAGAAACTCTTTAACACATAAAACTGCCTTGTTGAATGGACATAAGCCATTGTGTGGTGGAACAATGATAAAATCCTTGAGTTTGCACTTTAACAACTCTCTCTCTCCAATTCAACCTTCTTGCTTGCACTTATACTTCTATTGTCAATGCCATAGAAAAATAATTTGATTGTCTCTCAGTTATTTCATTTTGCATTTGTTTAACTTTCTTGCATCATACATCCTATGCTCTGCCAGCTAGGGTGATATTTTAGCAACAACCATGACTACATAATTACAAGTGGTATATAAAGATCATAATATGACTTATGGTGTGTTACATGCTAATAAAATTTCCTAGTAATCGAAAAAAGTAAGTGTGCACTGAAATCATGACCACACGGCAATCTAGGAACCAAGGAAAAAAGGACAAAGGTGAAATATTTATTAGAAATGAAAAGGTTTCTCCTAGCATGAACTAAGGGAAAGTTATTTCAGAAAAAATTGAATTTAGCATGCATAATATACAAGTTCTACAAAAATGCTATTGGAGAAACGCAAATGAAGTTAAATGTCAAAACATACAGCTAAGAGGAACTTTAAATTTAGTGGTGGGGAAGCGACTGACCATACTCCATGATGAACATCACAATGATTTCGATGACCCGAAACACCAAATTTATCAAATGTGAGTAACTGAAAGGAAATGAATCAATGTGAGACAAGAAACAAAGAAAATGACTACTATCAAATTTATCTATCTGTTGTCGTGTGCGTGTCCTTGTACACACACAACAGAGAGAGATGAAAAAAACAAAGACACACACGCACACGCGACCAGCAGATGGAAATTTACAGCATGATGCAATACCTTAATGATAGCAACTAATATCAGTAGCAAGTATTTCTCATCAACCATCAACATAACTTGAATGCGTGAATAAGGCAGATAAACACTTAATGAAATTCAAAAACCAGACATCTTTGTTAATTTAAGGGTTTAAAAAGTTAGATAAAAATAAATAATTACTCATCTACGTCTTTCTAAGTATACATGTAACAAGTTTGGTGCATAGGGTCCTCATGGTCTTGAAAGAGAAGTGTTCCCAGATAGTAACTTGTGCCAGCCACCAGATAGAGAATCATATTCATATCTCAAGCACAAAACAGCAAGATCAAAATGAAAAGACATACCGAGTTAAGTCAAGTCTTATCCATACATTCTAGGTAAGAAACTAAAGCAAGAAGCTGTACTTTCTATTAGTTACTCTAACAAGAACCCGAACAAAGGATATCATCACAAGTAGAATCCAAAATGATATGTTCAGAAGATTGCACTTGTCTAACAGAGTGAGTTGAATGTCTTGTACATTCTGCACTACAGTTCTCATGAGTAGCTGTTTGATCACTAGGAGGTCACGGGGCACTATTCTTTATGCAATAGATTGAGCTAATGCCTCCATCTAGGATATATCTCCTATTGCATCCAGCACTCAATTCTTTGAGTAACATGGCACTGGACAGGAGAAGAGATTCTGATTGTTCATAGTATAAAGAGAAAAAATTGCTTGAATTAAGGCTTTTTTCCTGTTCATCTCCATTTGTGCAACATTATCTCCACAAGCCTGTATCATTGCAAAAGACATTCATCAGAATGTTAACCTACTTTGCTTATATAGCAACGATAACCTCTGGATGGAAAAATCATAGGCCTCTTCTTCAAGTAGATTTCTTGCAGCAGATCTTGCTCTAAGGCTGTCAGCATAGACTAAACAACCAAATCTTCCAGCAGATGCTGTTGGACTTCAGAGAAGATAATTGAGATGTCTTCACAACTCGACCATCATCCCTGCTAGTGGAAAGAATCTTAGGCATGTTGTTGATGTTGGGGGGAATTTTGTGTGTGTGTGTGTGTGTGTGTTGGGGGTGGGGGGTTGTATGGAAGGGGGGAGGGGGAGGGCGTGCTGCAATTGTTGCTTGAGCTCTTCTAATTCAGTGATCCTATTATATATATATATATATATATATATATATATATATATATATATATATATATATATATATAGAGAGAGAGAGAGAGAGAGAGAGACTTGTGTCCTTCCAAAAAGATTTGAGGTCGAATCCTTCTCACTTAAATACCAACATCCGACATTCGAATACAAGATCCACTCCGTTGAAGTTGATCTATATTATTTCAAGTATCTATAAACCAAAAATCAAGTGTTTTGAATACTTTTTGCCCATGCATCAAGTAGGAAAAAAACGGACGGCCTAAATAATTAGTTGGTTAGTTTAACGGTGTAGAAGTTTTGAAACATAACAAAAATTAGTTTGTAAGAATTTTTAAATGTTTAGATCATAATGAAATGGCCGGATCGAGAATTTATATGTCTAAAGACATAGATCTAACCAACTCACTACTTTCGGCCGTCCATTTTGCGCCGCTTGATGGGTGGGCAAAAAGTATTCAAAACACTTGATTTTTGGTTTATAGATACTTGAAATAATATAGATCAACTTCAACGGAGTGGATCTTGTATTCGAATGTCTGAGGTTGTATTTGAGTTGTAAGGATTCAGGCTCAAATCATTTTGGAAGGACACAAGTCTTTATATATATATATATATATATATATATATATATATATATATATATATATATATATATATATATATATAATATATATATATATATATATAAGGATCAACATGGGCACATTTAGAATCTTAGAGGTATCTCATCATCAGAACTTTCCATGACACTTGAGCCAGCTCACTTTTTAACATTATCTAGGTAGTTGAGAGCAATACTATGATAAAGTTCATCTCTTTGTCTGACCTCAAACCATTGCAAACATACACTCTAACACTTCTAGGTGCTCATTTTACTATGTGAGTATTTTATAATTTTTCTTGGCTTGCTTATGGATAGAATCTCCAATCTTATTAACTACCCCATGCACTACAAGCTGGACTTAAAGATAGACATGGAAGCAATAAAATGATGCCAATTGATGAAGCCTTAAAGAGGAACCTCTAGAAAGGAAGTTTATTAGCCTACTGTGCAGTTGTACATACAATTTGGAGAAAAAGTTATAATGGAAAATAATTATATTATAACATATTCCTTCATTTCTTCTTCATTGATGAAGACGGGAGTTCCCATCAAATATATTGACATAGGGCCTGTTTGTTTCGCCGCAAAACGTCGGAAGTCGTAAGTCGTAAAATGAGAATGGAAAAAGTGAACTGTAGCAGAGAAAATATATTGTGTTTTACAGTGTTTGGTTGGTAAAGTGAAATTGTAAATGGAAAAGTATATTGTGTTTTACGGTGCTTGGTTGGTAAAGTGAAAGTGTGAATGAGAAAGTATATGTGTTTTACGGTGTTTGGTTGATAACTTAAAAGTGTAAGTGAAAAAGTTGGCCACAAAATTAACTGTAGCAGTGATTTAAATATTATAAATACTATTAAATTAAATATACTATTGAAAATTAAATTGTACTAATAAATTTGAGATAAATATTAATATTTTAATTATAACAATAATATTAATAAAATATTAGTAAAATTAGTAAAATATTACTAAAATATTAACTAAATAAATAATTATAAAATTTTAAGAAAATATAAAGAACATTAATAAAATTTTAAGGATACTAATAAAACATAAACAAAAAAAGCTTAAGAAAAGTAATAAAATATAGTTATAATATTATAATATTATAAAATACTTAAGATTATTATAATATTAAATTTTATTATAATAATATTGTAATATTATAAAAATATAAAATAAACAAAGTAAAATATAATTATAAATTTAATAATAAAATATTATTACAATATTAACATAATAAAATATTAATATAATTTTAAAGTATATTATAATATTAATAAAGTAATTATTTATATTAAGAAATAAATAAATAAATATATAATAATTTTATATTAAAGCATATTATTGTTATATTTAAAAAATATTAAATCTAAATAAAATATTAAGAAAATTGGTGTAAATATTAATAAAATAATAAAGTATTAAATAACAATATTAAATAAAAATATTAAATTAAAATAATTAAATATTAAATATTAAAACAATATTAAAAATAATAAAAAACTAAAAATACAAATATAAAATAATTAGATAAGAAATTAAACACTATTAAAAATATTTAAAATATTAAATATTTAATAATATTAAATTATATATTGATTATCAAGTAACTGCTTTGGGACTGCAAGTGTACTACAAGTAGAATTTACATGACTACAAAATTAACTGTAGCAACTGCAAATGGGAAATGAGAGTTGTATTTTGCAAGTTGTTTTGCAGTGAAACAAACAGCGAAAAATGGAAAAGAGGTTTTACGACTTGCGATTTTGCGGCCTTTTGCGGGGAAACAAACGGACCCATAATCAAGGACATGTACGATGGAGTGGTGATAAATGTCAGAACTTGTGGTGGCATAACAAGTGATTTTTCTATCACAATTGGATTGCATCAAAGATCTGTACTAAATCGATTCTTATTTGCCATAGTGATGAATAGCTTACTAGAGTTATTCAGCATGAGATACCTAGTGTATGCTATTTGCTGATTATATTGTCCTGGTCGATGAGACGAGAGCTGGAGTAAATGCCAAATTGGAACTATGAAGGCAAACTCTAAAATCTCGAGGTTTTAAGTTAAGTAGGACCAAAACAGAGTATATGGAGTGCAAATTCAGTAAACAGGGAATCCGAGATTATAGTATTGTGACACTAGTCAGACAAGAAATACCGATGAGCAGTCATTTTAAGTACTTGGGTTCTATTATCCAAAAAGATGGGGAGATCAATAGTAATGTCAACCATAGGATCCAAGCCGACTGGTTGAAATGGAAGAGCGCAACAGGAGTTTTATGCGACCGTAACACTCTGTTATGTCTGAAGAAAAAGTTTTATCAGACTGCTATTAGGCCAGCTTTGCTACATGGCACAGAATGTTGGGCTATAAAGAGAAATCATGCCCCGAAGATGAGTGTAGCAGAGATGCGTATGCTTCGTTGGATGTGTGGTAACACGAGGAGAGATAAGGTGAGAAATGAGGATATCCGTACTAAGATAAGCGTAGCCCCTATAGAAGAGAAGATGAGAGAAAATCGCCTATGATGGTTTGGTCATGTGCGACGTAGACCTACAGATGCGCCAGTCCAGTGAGTAGAGCGTATCAAATTATGACAAGTTAAAAGAGCGTAGAGGAGACCGAAAATATGGCTGGAGGTGATACGACAAGATATAAAGGCTAAAGGTCTTAAAGAAGGCATATTGCTCGATAGGAATGAGTGAAGAAAGCTGATCCATGTGCCCGATCCGGCATAATTCTCTTTTGGTTCATGTAGCCTACCCCAAATACTTGGGACAAATGGCTTAGTTGTTGTGTTGTTGTCGAATTCTTTTTTTTTTTCTTAATTTAACAACGGACATCATATTTCTTCATTTAGTGACAAACTCCAACAACACAATATAAAAATTCCACTCCAACGTGAAACTGCAGCAGATTTTCATGGTGGCTCTAAAGGGGAGCCTGTGACTTTAAACAGCACAAGACACTCCAAATGTAAGAAGGGATCATACAACTAAGGCATTGAAAGTCAAACACAGAGATGAGAAAATAAAGATGTTTAAAAGTTCTAGAATGCTGTAGGAACAGATTTGGAATGTACATCAAGCTAGAAAAAAAGAGCAATTGTCCATTCACTTAGTAAGATCTTACTGAGTCAACACCACATGACTTGATTTCCTCTTCAACAATTGTTGCTATTAATTGATGATCCCATGAGTGTTCAAATCCATCCTAGAAAGCATAAAAGAACTATGAAAAACAATTACAATCAAATCACCTCTATATGACCAATTTGATAGCTTCCATTTATACCTGTAAATTTGGATGGTCTAATATTTTAACTTGTTGTGGAGGAACCTGCAAAGAAATGTTATATAACAAAAGGCTGATAAAGATTAGGGGGGGAAAAACCTTATTCATGGCTTTCTAGAACTTATGTAGATATTCAATCACCTTAAGAACGGCACACGCCCGATAAAGCTCTTCTTTACGGACATTTCCCTTGCCATCAGCATTACCTGAAACGGAGGCAATTATGCTATGCAGTTAGAATAAGCTATCAAGAGACTCTGCAACTGATAGGTTCAACAAACATGCCAGCAACCATTCTATTATTGGATAGTTTGATTGATTGACTAGGCTTGTCTTCATCCATCATCAATATATCAATTCGATCATGGCAAGATTTTTGGTTGATTTTGCAGGTTTTAGCTTAAATACGAGATAAGAGTAGTACACTCTAGTGATCAAAAAAGCTTTTTTCCTGTTATATCCTGTGAGCAAGAACTTCCCAAAAAGACACTCATCCTTGTACTACTCCCACCTAAGCACACTTGGCTACAAGGTTTTTTTACCAAGGTTCCTCCCCTAAAAATGCTAGCTACAATTAATTCTTGAGTTCACCGGAAATACTATATATTAGACACTTGGGTGTGATATAGTCCCCATGTTTAGAGTCTGGTAAGGACACCAAAAAGACCAAACCACCATGTAGTATCAGGAAATAGAGATTCCACTTGTGATGTAGCACTTAAGCTTGTGCGGCACTTAGGCCTCTACAATTCCAACTGGTATAGGCTTTGATATTATTGTCACGTCACGAGCAAGTACATCCCAAAAGGTCACCCAGTGCTCTCACTCAAGCATGCTTAACTAGTGAGTCTCTTGCCATAATTTCTACATAAAAAATGCTATCTACAATTAAATCTTGAGTTTATTGGAACTGTTATGTATCAGACAGTTAGGGTGACATACTATTTGTAATTATGAATGGATAGGTAACCAACAAAAATCTTGCGCTTGGTCCCTTAGACTAATGATCATAATTTCCTTAAAAAGATTAAAATAATGATTTTTTCCCTAGTCATTCTCACTTCAAAAAAAATAAGGACATCCAGTTATTAGTTACTACATAGAAAAATATATATTCGACATGATGTAACAAAGTGGTATGAACTTCTCGCACTCATTCATTAGGATAATATGAGCATAGACACTGACACATAACAATTATATGACATGAAACAAACACGGCAACATGGCAAATCCTTAAATAGTACAGTACATGAACACAACACACAAATAAAATATATGTACACCAAAGCACGTATTGATTAATAATGCCTACCAAGGTTTTAAATATCGGATATCAGATTTGCACCATGTAGGGGTTTTCATATCGAGACAATATAGTAAGGATATGGGATCAATATCGGGTGTCTATATAAGACATTGTGTATGCATGTAACCTACGAATAGTTATGATGTTCTACATTATAACATCAAATAAAATTTTCATACCATGCATGCAAAGCATTCAAGGAAAAATATATCCACACAAAGCACTAAAATAAATCATCAATTTGTACAGGAAAAAAAATTCAAGTTAAAAGGCAATTAACTCATTAATCATGTAACATGATAAACTTACTACTTATTTAGACTTGGAAAAATGCAAGGAACATTGAAAGATAAATTGTGTGTACGAATGCTTCACACTCTCCATCTCTTCCTCTGCAACAGTTCTGTCACCGTAATATCACTTCGGGACATAGAGCAGAGTAACATTTGCAACATCCATATCTCATGCACGTTTCTTTAATTTTTAATGAGGCTTATTTCTTTCTTTCTCGTTGGGGTTGGATTAGAATAGCAAAGGGATATGGGTTGAATGTGAAGTGATTGGGAGAAGTTGGGCTTCTAAAATAGTAGTCTGGGATATTGAAACTTGAACCCATACTCATTTTATAACTTTAAATCCAATGAAACTAAGTTATGAACCATATTGGTCGATAATTCAGCGATATATATCGGACGATCCAATATTGGTTCCAAATGATGACTATTTTTTTTCACCATATCGTATTGGAAGAGCCTCAAAATCGATCGCTATATCGATTATATAGGCTGGTAGTTATTATATAGGCTGGTAGTTAGAACTGTAATACTCCATTTTCTTTATCAATGCTAATTTACATTAGTTTCTTAATTAATTAATATAAAGTGAATTAGTAAAATGAATAAGGAGGTGCAAATGAAATTTGCATCTATGAAAAAATTTGTCAGTTTTTGTAATATGTTGGAAGGGGTTTTAATGCAAAGTTTTAAGGCAAGGTGTCATGATATAAGTAAAGAAAGGGTTGGTGACAATAAAGCATCTATACAAGGGACACATGTCCCTTTAATGAAGAGGATATGGATATATATCCTCACTTCTCTCTCCCTTCTCATTTTACCACAGCAGCAGCAGCAACAAAAAAAAAGGAAAGAAAGAAGAGAAAGAAGGGAAAGGGGGCGAAAGGAAGAGAAAGAAGAGGAAAGGGAAAACCAACATAAAATAGAGGAAAATTTCTATTACTTTGGTTGTTTAAATGATCTAAATATCTATACTTCATCACAAAATGAGTTCTAAGAATGTCTTTTGGATTCGGGTTAACAAGTTATTTCAGAACTTGCAAAAGAACCTATAGGTATGTTGTTTAATATAATCCATCAAAGGATATATGCTATATGGAGCATTTAAAAATGGAACTGCAGACCTGAAATCTTTGAAGTTTATAAAAATCAGAAATTTTAATAAATTCAGAAAAGTCCCTGATGTGTCCAGAGTTTATCTATAGGTCCGAAAAGTTTATAAAGAGGCCCGGAGCTAAAAAGCAAGGGAAGAACTTGTACAACAGAATTATGACAAAGACCCAAGACAAATCTAAAGTTTCCAGATCAATGATTGAGCACAAATTCTAGTAGAAAACAAAATTTCAGAAAGTTCCCTGAAGTTTAAAGTGATTAATTAAATACCTCCACAACCTTCTAGCTTGATTTAAAATATAGAAGAACTCCAGAAAAATAAGTAAAAAAATAAATGAATTGATCTAATATAATTGAGGGGTTTTACTCAATATTAGTGTGAAAAAAATAAAACATAAACATAAGACCTATTAGTTATCGAGTTAGTAATTAACATTTGTGCTACATGTTTATACTAGGAACTAGTAAGAGCTAGAGGTGATCCTCGGAAAGCCATACAAGAAGTTGAAATTGTAGATTGATCGATAAGTGATGGATGCATAATTCGATAACCTGATTTTGATTATGTTTCCTACAAGTGCACATGTTACTTATATCTAATTTTCTTTGCTATGAAGTTATGAAATACAAAGTCAAAGACATGATTATGGCCATTATAGGCACTTAATATTACTCGTTGTATGCATGTCTTTGGGAGTTTATGATTCACCATTGTAGGCTACATATAGAATACCGATTCCTTACTAAAACAATGTTTCAATCATGTGAGCATGTTCATTGCATCGTTCTTGATTAAAGGTGTACACCTGGAAATTGTGTCACAACCCTATGGATGAAAATGTGCAATAACAGGCAAATCGCTGTTGTAGGCAACCAATGCCAGGTGGATCGCCGTTGTAGGCAACCTGATTATGAAATAGATGATAAGCCAGGTAAATCGCCGTTTTAGGCAGCCTGGGGAAAGACAGATCGTCGTTGTAGGCAGTTTGGTTACCTTAAGATTATGATAATCCATTAGGGGTGACCTCGCCAAATTTCCATCATGAGGTTAACGCTAAGGAATCATTGCATACGAGTTACTTATCTTAACAATGTTGGATTGGTGAATATGTTATTTTAGAATGTTTATGCATAACTGCGCTTCATGTGTTGTTTATGTACATAGATTATTAAGCATACACCACTTACTGAGCATATGAACTCACCCATATTTATAACACCATTCCAAATCCGTGTGGCTCAAGACTTGGATCCACCACGCCTTAAAGACTTGTTTGCTTGTTGGATAGATAGTAACACTCTCGTCTATTTTGTTTCGCCGGCACTAGTATTGTAATAAGTAAAAGATCTTGAGAGACTTTCTATAAGACGCGTGTAATAAGTTGTTTCTAAAATTGATATGGTGTAAGATATACTTGAGGTAATGACTATGCAGGGATAATATATGTCACAAGTGGTTGCGAGGCATGGATGTAACATAACTATGTGTGAATATGATACAGTTATACCATGAAAAAATTTCTACTGAATAGAATAAGCTTTAGACTTTGCAATTCTCGTGCTAAAGAGAGTTGTGGCTGACTGTCAATCGTCCCTTTAATTAGATTTGTTGGGTTCGGGGCGTGACAAGAACACTGTTTCCTACAATCGTTTTTATCAAAATAAGAGAAAAAAACAAAATTAACCAAATAATTAACATCTATGAATTATAATCTTAAATTAAAGAAATGTATTTGAAAGTCAACTATTATACCCAATTAATATAAGCCCATGATACGCCTCACATGTTCTAAAGGTGTTTAGGTTGCAATAAAATAGCATCCAACCAACATCAAGAAGTTCTCTTTAAGTTTATTTAAAGTAGATATGGCTTTAGTGTCTCCAACATAAAAACTTTATAATATCTTTTTAAAGTGGTACACTTCATACCTCCCTTTTTTGGTTCTCCAAAAACTAACAACACTCTGTCTGATACATGCTGACAAAAGGCAGTGTCCAACACGTATCGAACATTGACATGAATCTCTTTAAAGTGAGTGTTTCATTTATATAATACTCAGGACAATCAATGAATCTACATGTAAAAAAATGTCCATGGAAGTACCCGCATCAATCATGATGTGTCACATGTCATCGGAAGTCTTGGTGTTTAATATTCATATACACCCTCTCTCTCTGCGCGTTAATTATTTGTGTTGGTCAATAATTGACTATGTGGTCAATGTCTCTACATGGTCAATGAATTCCAACTTAATGACTAATATATCAATTATATTGACCTTGTGCATATTACGCACACATGTATCTGTGTGTAGACATGCTCGCGTGCACGCGCGCACACACATATGTCTGCACACACATTTATATACCCTTCTTGTTGTTGGATATCTCGTTTGATACTCTTAAAAGCAAATCTTTTCGAATCCTGTCCCCCTTTATTTTATTCTCTGAGAATGGTATTTTAGTAATATATTTTTAATCTTTTTAGTTTTAAAATTGAGATTCCATCTTGACAAGTTTTTTCTATTACAATCCTAATTAAGTTCATATATTCTAATTTGTTGTCTTTAATTAACCTAAAATTCTAATTTGATATGGATCAATATTGATTTAATAAAAACTCTAATTTCTAAGTGCAATTAAGTGTTGGGTTTTTTTCTAATTAAATTATATTCTAATTTGATATGAATGAGTCCTAGTTAAACTGAACCTCTAAGTTTTACACAGAGATTAGGTCATCACTGAAATTCTATTTGATATGTATCAATCCTAATTATATTAGAATGCAAAGTTCTGAGTACATTCTAATTTGTTAGAGTTTTCTTCTTAATTAAGAAGAAATTTTAATTTGATATGGATCAACTCTAATAAAATTGAAATTTTAATTTCTAAGTAAAGGGTATGTTATTCTAGAGAAAATAGAATTATAATTTTTTATAATTAAATATAAAAAATATTAGCTATTACATTTTTAAGATTTGAATTGGATAAACATTCAATATATTCTTAGAACAAATAGATTGTAATATGAATTAGTAATTGTTAAAAATTAAAATTTTATTTTCTATATCATCTAATTACAATTAATTAATGATAACTTTATCATGTATATTATTACTTTTTGTAAACATTTATTAAGTCTATATTCATAAGTACACTTAAAAGTAAATAGTATGAAGCCCAATTCCACCTCAATTTTTTTCCTACATCGGTATTTTGGGGATTAAAAGTTTTAAATCTTTTAAATTTTAATGCATGTTTTAATCATTATCATAATTAAATATTTAATGCACGATTTCAAGTAGAGTAGAACCGTAAATTATCGTCATCATCATTAAGAAACAGATATTCCTAATTTGATTAGCTTAAGATTTGAAAATCAAAGATATTCTATTTATATCTACGGAATTATTTTAAATCAAATTTATTCATTTATTCATTTTATCTCTTAGAAGATAGTTAGCATATTTATATGTATCTAAAATCAATATTAGAGAGCTATCCTTTATCTTCTACCGTCAAAAAAATTCCTTGCATTTAATTTGTTACATTTAAAATTTTTATTATATATATTTAGTGCTATAAAATAATTTTTATAGGATACCATCTAAAACGTAGAAATTTTCTCAGAAAAGTTATCAAATTAGAATCTAAATTTCATAAGATTTTGATATACGAGTCAATCAAATAAAAGCTTAATCACAAATTTTCTAAAATATAAGATGTTGGTTATTGTGTATGATACATCATTACACACATTTTACATGGTGGATTAAGTTTTTCTTCACCTTTGAGATGCAGTATTTTCTTATTTCAATTTTACTTAATGATGTAAAAAGGACTTGGAATTCTCACATGTGTAGCATGTGCATTTTCCTAGTGTGTATCAACTAACATAGATGACAATACTAATATGGCGTAAACATATACGATATCTTTGATGACGAGCATCCAGCTATTCGAACAATACAATAGAGGATCCTAGAACATTCTAACAAGTATATTCATATTTATAATTAGAGTTCTAAGAGTATTAGGACATCTTATCAAGTTAGGAATCAGAATCCTACTGGGGGACAAACTAACACCTTCAACTTGTTCGGATGCAATATCTTCCTCATATTATGTCCGTTTCCTATGATCTTGGGCTCATATCGAAGCTAAGGAAGATACCTATTTAATAGGGCTGGTTTGTTATCTTAATTGTTTGACCACATTCTACAGCAGCTCTCAAAAGATAGAGAACTTGTTATTCTGCTGACGTGGTCGATCAATTCAGTCTCCTTCCAAGTATCTCTTATTCTATAAATAAGGGTCTGAACCTTTACTCAGTTAGCTATCTTTCTTCTTCAAGACTTGATACTGACTTAAGCGTCAGAGGGTTATCATCGGGCCAAGTCTAGTGACACTAACCCGTGATTGTTTTGCAGGACTCTATAAAGATTCTCGAAAGCTTCCAAGAACTCTCCGGTTGAATTAGAGCCTCATCATTGGTGCTTTC
This sequence comes from Agave tequilana, assembly GCA_038442645.1. Classification (NCBI taxonomy): domain Eukaryota; kingdom Viridiplantae; phylum Streptophyta; class Magnoliopsida; order Asparagales; family Asparagaceae; genus Agave; species Agave tequilana. The sequence continues at coordinate 54,547 of JAVJIF010011250.1, read as the reverse complement.
ATTGAGAGCTGAATTCAAGCTCTTCATTTTAATTTTCTTGAAGATGAGGGCTATCGGCGGAAATGGTGATCGAAAGAAGGAATCAAGAACAAAAAAAGTACTCTTTCTATGGTGACTATCCAGGAATATGGACTAATCAAGAATGAGTAAACCACGGCATATTGTTCAAGAACGATCAATCCACGATAGATCAATCAAGAACAAGTAATCCATGATAGCCAATTAGCCTTAAAAATTCAAGATTTAATCTTTGATAGAAAATTACAACCCGAGATTCCAATTTTTGTCTCTAATGGATAATTAAAAGCTAAGATTTGACTACAATCATAAAGGAGGTACGCCAGAATTGATTGTGATCATGAAGGAGTTACGCCAATCTGATTCTTTTAATTTCCTAGCAGATGGAATTTAAATTTTCGTTGGAGAATGAGTTATCTGAATTCTTGATAATAATAGACAAGTTATTTCTCTCTCTCTATGAAGTAATTTTCTTTAAAAATTATTATTATTATTGACCATCAAGTTCTATCTCTCTAAGGAGCGATTTTCTTTAAAAATTATCATTGTTTTTTACCATAAAGTGTAAAGCTTCTTGTTGATATAGTGACAGCAATCAGATCGACAAGAGATTGTCATCAATACTTGAGATTACTCTAGGACAGATATCCCCTTTAATTTTTATATTTTTTCACGAAATTTTTCTCAATGATTTATATATCAGACAAGAAGTTTCAGTTCGGAATGAGAGTGCCTTTTCTACAAAATTTGTTTCCAAATGGTTTTATTCCTTGAATGTGCTTTCAAATACTAGCTATAGTCAACTGGTGGGCAAATTTTGATTCAATTTGTCAAGAAACTTGTTTCAAGCTTTCTTGCGTGTTTTGTCTCTTTATAATAAAGCAAGTAAATTCTTTCGGTGAAGTCGAACAATTATGATTGGTTATTTTAATTTAAACCCTACATGATTTGTCGATAATCGAAGCTTATGAGTTTTTTCTATTACTCTGAACAATTGAACGAATTTCTTGAATCAAATTTTGAATGATCTAGCACTTATTTTATAAATTTTTTCTACTTTATACATTCGATAGTCACCCAAATAGCTGAGCTTTTTCGCCATGGTGCACAAAAGAAAACCCTACCCCAAGTAGCTGAGCTTACTTGCCACAGGATTGGGGGCGCTCGTAGAACAGGAGGTTGTCGATATGCCAAACAAAAGCATTAACATTTCACCTAGAATGATGAGGTGGAGAAGAGGCTTGAGTCTGCTAAGTTCATTTTTTAACAACTCAGTCCCTCTAATCCATCAATTTCTGTCAGAATGAAGCGGCAAAAAAGAAGCCTAGAACAGTGAAGTGTCATTCCAAAACAACTTGATCCTCTACTTCCATTACACTCCTTGCAAGATGGCAACAAGTAGAGTAATATATTTAACTCGAGTAATATTATACTCCCTGCCCCCAAAAGAACTATCCAGGTCGAGTGTAATAACACTCCCTGCTCGAAAAAAAATTATCCATTCAAGACAAGTAATATTACACTCCCTGCCCCAAGAGAATTATTCAGGTTGAGTAAGATTACACTTCCTACCCCAGAAGAATTATCCAGGTCGAGCCTTTTCCACTGCTGCCCAGTTTGAAAACACAGGTTGAGTTCTCTACACTCCCTGATCTATTTCGAGCACATGCAAGTTGAGTATTCTACACTCGCTGTCCTATTTCGAACAAGCCTCGCAGAAATAATAGCTACTTCATCCCGAATAATTCTTTGAAAAGTAAAGCTCAAAACCCTACTGACCAACATCATAAATTACCTGAAGATTACAGAGAGCTCGATCAAAGTAAGAGTGCCATCTCTTTTCAATGGGGTGGCCAACGGGTAAAAGGAAAGATGTTGTCTTACCCTATCGAGTCATTCAAGGACGTCGGATAATATTCAATTAGGTTTGATTTCATGAGACCTAAGTTAAAGATATTAGGCTAATAAAAAGCCTTACCTTTATACGAATCTCGAGCTGGCTGAACATCTCTTTATAGCAACTCAATCCCTCGGGCCTAACATCAGAGACTTAGGATAGTTGAAGTGTCGCTTCATAGCAGCTCAGTGCCTGGGTCCACACCCCAAAGAGACTTAGAGTTGGTCTGGCGTCGCTTCAATAGCATCTCGATCCCTCAAGCCCGCAAACCAAGAATATGAGATTGTTTTACAGAAAACTAACAAAATAACAAAACAAACAAACGATTCAAGGAGTTATTTCAGATAACTCTCACTGGTTTTTCGATGAGAGAATCAAAAGTGACCCGAATGAAATCCTTGAACTCCTTGCTATGTCCCATGAAGGAGTCCACCCAAGCATTAAGATCAGAAAAAAATACTAGCCACCCCTTCAAGTAACGCAAGATAGCTAACTTTGACTATGACTGTTGCATCTGGTATCTGGTTATTCTCTTCTACAACAGCCCGAAAAATTGGCTTGCACTTGAGCAAACTTAGAGAGAGCTCTTCTATAAGCACTCTCCAGTCTAATTCTTTTAGCATATTATACTCTCCAAGGATTTGGGTGAAGCATTCTAGGACAAACAACCAAAGTTCACAATGGCAATGTTTGACAGGCCAAAGAGTTTTGCATTACAATTGGTAAAAGCAGTGATAGTTGTGATAGCTACTAATTGATGATTCGAGCGATAAACATGGGCTTTCTTGATTTAGACAATATCTCCTCGAGGAGTGATCAGGAACTTTGCTAGTTCAAGATAACATCTTTTCAAGCAAATACTTGTTCAAGAATCTTGTTGAATCGACTAGCACAATTATTACATCTTATTCAAGGACGATGTTGTGTCAAGCAGACTTCCTATATGCATTTACTCCTTGACGAAGAGAACTAGATTGATCTTCTCTCATTTCAACGATTCTGATCAGAAATACTATAGAAAGCATAAAAGTGAAAGTTAGAGTTAGTGAAAGATGGGTTACTCCCGCGATCCCCTGTTTGGAGAGATGGTATTACAGAATGAAAATCCTAATTTTGATCTTTTAAAAGAAAAAATGGCTGATAAATCTATGAAGGAGAATGGTATAAAAATTGGTGTTCAATAATTTTATTTCATGGCATTCTTTTTTTATCGAACGATCATCAAGGATTATATCTTGTTCGGGAAAGGGTTATTTTGCTATTCATCTATAAATATTTTCTCCGTGGATATCAAGGATCGGTTTGGTATGCTTCTTCGCTCGGGTTGCAATTACTATATCATTCTATGTTTGGTCAGGAGGTACGAAGGAATATTTTGATATTTTCACAATGGTCTAACAATAACTATCGTTACTATTTTCCTCTTATCAAGTAAGACTAAGGAGCTCTCCTGGAATGGCTTTTTCTTTTCAAGGATTGTCTTAAATGGATCAATGATTTTCTTCAGAGTTCTTTCGTAATCGAAGACCATGTGAATATCTATGACAAGATTATGTGAATATCTCTGACTCTTTCTTGGCGAAAATCTTGATATAGTTTGTTCATCACGTGGAATTCTCATTTGGTACGTGACTCTTTGATCACTTTGAATGCTCTCTACTAATTGGGATATGGCTATCATATATTCAGTACTCTCTTTCTAGATGGGATTTCTTTCAATGATCAATCTTCAAGAGGAATTCTTATTCAATCATAGAATGAATCCAGAATCACTTATTCTATGCTAATTGGGATGCGACTCCCATATTAAATACTCTCTTCATACATGGGATTCTTTCAAGGTTCTAGCAGCACTATCTTTGAGATTTCCTCCGCGACCGTCTTTTACTGATAACACATTATTATTGGCCTAAGGAACTACAACTTTTCAATCACTCTGATTCTGTAATTGATCACAAAATGATCAATTTGAACTGTCTTCAGTATTGGCAATAACAGTTCAAGGAGCTCTACTTTTCCAGTTATCTTTGGCTTTCTCTAGTTAATCAAGGAATGATTTTGAGTTATCTTTGGCATTCTATATCGACTAATATACAAATGATCTCTATATTATCGATGAGTTATCTTCGGCAAGGTTCTCCAATCGGTCAAGGAGCTACCACTTTTCAAAATATTCTGGCTCTCTATTGTTCAATCAACGACAATTTTGAGGTTGTCTTCAACACTCTATGATCGATCATACAACAGATAATCTCTTACAGTTTCAGTGATTTATCTTCAACATTTTTGATTGAGCAACAACCTGTCCAGCATTCTACTAATGAGATAATGAATATCGTGATCAAACAATTATCGCAGCTCTTATAGATAAATTGTGGAGATTATCTTCAAATTGTGGAACCATTGTTTCTTTTGTTCGATCACTTCTTGTTTGAACTCGAAAGTGGGGGGCAAATAATGGTAAATGATAGTGTTGATTCTATGATCAAGGGGTCAAAAGCTACTTTCTTTGTTTAAACACTCCCTGCTCAAACCCGAAAGTGGAGGGCAAATTATAGAATTGATTTTCAATTAAGGAGTTAAAAGCTACTTTCTTTCTTCGAACAATTCTTGTTCAAACTCGAAAGTGGGGGGCAATGATAATACTAATATCATATAAACATATACGATATGTTCTATGACGAGCATCTGGCTATTCAAACAATACAATAGAGTATTTTAGAACCTTCTAACAAGTATATTCATGTCTACACACAGAGTTCTAAGAGTATTGGGGCATCGTATTAAGTTAAAAATCAGAATTCTACTGGAAGTAGGATTCAGCTCGCTTATAAATTCGAACAGTATCTGGACAGACTCACACCTTCAACTTGTCCAAGCAATATCTTCCTCCTATGATATCTGTTTTCTATGATATTGACTCGTATCGAAGCTAAGGAAAGTATCTATCTAATAGAACTGATTTGGTATCTTAATTGTTCAATCACCTCCTAGTTAGCTCTCAAAAGAAAGAGAACTTGTTGTCTAGCAATGCTGACATATTGGGTCTCTCCAATCTCCTTTCAGGTATCTCTTATTCTATAGGGGTTCATACTTCACCAGAGATACCTTCTTCTCATTAGTCTCGGTTAGCTCTCTTTCTTCTCCAATACTTGATACTAACTTGAGCATCAGAAGGTTGTCGTCGGGCCAAGTCCGACGACACTAACCCGTGATTGTTTTGTAAGACTCTATAAAGATTATTGAAAGCTTCTAAGATCTTTCCTGCTGAATTAGAGCCTCATTAATGGGTGTGGGCGCACACACAAACACTTAGATCTAAACATCATTGATATAAAAATTAGTGTGTACGCACCCACATATAAGCACATATGCACGTGTTTTGTATGTGCATGCATATAGTTCATATGCATATGCGCATGCGCATGTGTGTATCTATATATACCTATGTAGCACAGACACTTCTATCATAGAGCCGTGTCATATCTGAAACGTGTCCGATGTGTGTATCTATATACACCTATGTAGCACAGACACTTCTATCATGGAGCCGTGTCGTGTCCGACACGCGTGTCGGACACACGTGTCTTGTGTATTTTTAAGAATTTGTCACGTGTCCACGTGTCGTGTCCATTTCAATGTTGTGTCCGTGCAACATAAATACACACAAGTATGTGTGTGTATAGATGTGTGTGTGTGTGTGTGTGTGTGAACCCTAAAAGGTTCATAGTTGAAAGCAAGTGTAAGCAAGATTGTGTTATGTCTAGTTTCCAATATCCTAATTTAAACTGCCACTTATGATATATAAAGGAACAATAACCATAAAATACATTGTTGGATGATAGTAATGCAAGTGAGAAACTTGATAAAGTATGCACGTGTGGCCGTGATATAATAATATAAGCATGTCTTACCAGTAGACAAGCATAAAACGTGAAGAGTATGCCCTTCCGAAACCAAGAAAAGAATGGTTGGAGCAAAAAACCTAAATCAATGTAAACAGTGACTTCAGCACAGTATATAAATTATGCTAATGAGTTAATATAAAAATGCAAACACCATTTAGAATTACAAATTATAAGAAAGTTGCACCGTAAAATCAGACTGGTCTTAGGACTTCGTAGGAAGTTTGATATTACCAGCTATCATTCCTATTCATTAAGGACATCACATGAAAACAGTGAAATAGGGAGGAAACAGAAGGGATCAGCCATCCAGTAATTTGTTTCACATGCTAAGGTTAATATGATTATGGTAACATGTGAATGACTTTAAAATCTCTGAATAGAAGGATAACTTGGGCATCATCTATCTTGGACGACTAAAATAGTGAGGGGGGAAGGGGTTGCAAGTTTATAAGAGCACATCAAACGGGAACATGTGACAGAATTACATCTACTAGTAATTTTGTTGAATGTGGCCACAAGAGTCAAACAAGGTCGGCAACAAGAACTAAAACACTGAATATCGTGCGCATATAAGTCACGGAAATTGTAACATATTTTTCAGCACTAATAAACTGAATAATGAACACATTGACACTGGACATATAAGTCCTCAATTTACCATGCTTTGGCGCAAAACTATTCCACTATAAACAATCAGAAAACTAATAGAAGACACAAAAAATGCTTCTTCTTTTTTTAAGATTTCTTTCACTTGAACCAGAAAGTAGATATATTTTTTTATGTTTAATAAATGTTTTACCTATTTCAACAAATATAGCCATTTAAGATTGGTTATGCATGTCCGAAATGAATAAATTACAATATCCAAAAATATATCCACACATAGGAACATGTAGCGGACTGCATTAAACTACATCTGATGAATGATAAACTTGCTAATGCACAGAGAAAATGAAACCCGAAGACAAAATGCAACCGTTTGGTTTTCAATCTCATTACACAGCAACCAAGTTTAATTTAAATCGAATTCAACCCTAATTCATTCGCGAGATCAAAAGAGTGAATCTTTACATTGACTCGTCATCAGGATGTGCAATCACCAGCAAGACATTCCTTTTCTTGCCGTTCTTGCTCGATAATCCTGCAACAATTAATTCAAGCTTAAATTTCGAGAAAAAAACCAACATTTAGTAACAAATCTTTCTGAAAATGAAAATCTCACCATCAGAAAGGAACGAGGGATTCGAGGGAACGCAGGAAGGAGATGAGAAGACTTTGTAGAGGGATACAGCCCAAAGCGTGATCGCTGCGATTGCGATCAACATCCACGCCATTTTCACCACCCTTGAGTTTCAATCGGTTGGGGATTTGAATGTGAGATTTGAATCTGTATTTTCACTTGAGACTTCTAGATTGGCGGATGAAGGAGAGGGACTGAGCGCTGAGGTGGCTGACCAGGTCACGACAGAGGTCTATGCCGATGGTGGTGGACCGGCCAACGAGGTCCCCGGTGGGGGAGTCAACCTCGGCGGTGGAGAGGCCGTGGACGTAGTAGGAGGAGAAAGGAGATCCCGATTGTTGGTGTTCGATTTTCTTCAGTTGTCTTCACTTTTTTCTCCCTTTTTTGTGCTTAATTTCAGAAAAACCCAGAAATTATCACTAAAATCACAGGAAATCTCTCTCTAGTTAATTATCGTCACAGTTTCTGAAACCGGGGTTTCAGGTCGGCTAAATCCTTATAAACTATAGTTTTTTAAAGATAAAAAAACTTTAAAAAATATTTATTAGATAATGAAAGCCCTCTAGATCTTTTTCCGGTCAGTTTTACCGACCTCGATCTCAAAGTGAGCTGAGTCTAAAAATTCCACTTTTTGTCTGATCTGGAACTCTCAGACTATGGAAACTATTTCTTCTAATATAAGAAGATTTGTTTTTTTTAAATTGCTCCACCTTTTCTCTTTTATTTTTCAATTCTTTTGTATGTTTTTCTCAGAAACTTTTTTCCTCTTTTTCGCAATCGCTTTTTTTTCCCTATATTTTTATTTTCCTTTTTCTTAAACCTTTTGTACTTTATTTTATAAAATTTAATTCTTTTTTCATGATTATTTTTCTTATTTTATTTTTATTCTATTTTTTAACTCCGTTTTTTATAGTAAAGAAGAAGCGAGAGAATGGCCATATATTCAGAATCGATTAAATATTACTATATTTTTAACTATTTTATTCGCAAAATCTGTCGTATAAAATCAGGAGTCTGTCTTCTACTCAATTTATAAGTGTTATCATTCATTGTTTTGTTCCTTTTTTTCTCTTTTTTCTTAAGATTATAACTTTATTGTTTAGTGTTGGCTTATAGATCTAATAAATGTTTGATGAGATATCCTTGATTCATACATGAATGCATGGAAGAAAGATCACGAGAAAAATATCTCAAGTTGGTTTATTTTGAAAGAATATTTTTGCTATGGATATATGAAGAGTTCTCATTGATTAAAATTTTTACATATTCTACATTTTTGTTGTATGAAAATATCATAATGGGAGTTATATCTTGTGCTAATTTTCTTTAAAAAAAAAAAAGACATAAATATGACATAAAATTACCTTGGTAACCATAACTACTTATTTAAATTTCTTCTTCTTATTTTTTTCAACCCTTCTTTCTTTTCCCATTAATTAGATATTTTTCTCTTTTTTTAATTCTTTATTTGTCATATTTCTTACTTTAATTTTATAACTATGCCTACTTTTCTCCAAAGTATTTTGTTTTCATCTTTATTCTATTTTACTCGCTTAATAATTTTGACATTTTCTAAATTTTCATATTCTTTTCTTGTTAATTCTAAGACTTTTTTCCTGGCATCCATCAGTTTATATATATATATATATATATATATATATATATATATATATATATATATATATATATATATTGAGTTGATCCCCTAAGAACGGCTCTCACGGATTCCTGTGAGAACTTTCACGTGAGCCATCGGATCTGATAGAAATATGGTTTTATTTGATTTGATCTATCAGATCCGACAACCCACGTGAAAGTTCTCATAGGAATCCATGAGAACCGTTCTTAGAGGATCAGCTATATATATATATATATATATATATATATATATATATATATATATATATATATATATATATATCTTGTTTGATGATTTTATTCTACTGTTTCTTTTTGTAATTTGTTTTGGTTTCATCCTTGTTTTATTCTTCATTATAATCGTTTCAATTTTTTCCTTCAAAATTGAGTTTTGTTCTATCTTAATTTCTCATTTATTTTTTATCTCATTTTCTTCTATTATTTGTACTGTTTTTTCTACTTTTTTATTAGTATTTATTTTCTTATTTTTCATATAATTATATTATTCTTTTCTCAAATCCTTTTTTATTTTTTCCTAATTTTTCCACTTTGAAAATTCTTCGATTCATTTCTATTATTCTTTTGTTTCTTTTTAGATTGTTTTATGGAAAATTTCGCTACAGCTATCAACTTTGCTTATAATTAGAAAAAACTTAACTTCATAATTTTATTCACTACAACCTCATCAGGTCAGCGTAAAATTGATTCCCCCAACTATTGCTTCATTATAATTTTCATTTCTTCTTTTACCCTTCCCCATCGTCCCCAACGAGTTGTTTGGTTAGGGGTGGAGTGAGGAAGTGAGGAAGTAGTAATAGTTTCCTTTGGAACTGGAGAATTTGATAGCGAGTTTTCCGGTGTTTGGATGTTGGGAAGTGTGATTTGAAAAATGTTATGTCTTTTCGGTGTTTGGATAGTAATGTAAAAATGAAAGTGGAAAAGTTGACCGCAAAATAATATTAAAATAAAAATTAATTAAGAAAAATAAAAAATAATTAAGAAAAATAAAAATTAGATTGCAATTAGAATGCAAGTGAAATTTACATGATTATAAAATTCACTGTTTTGAGTTACAACTTATTACAAATGAGATTTACATGACCACAAAATTAACTGTAACACCTTGACAGTAAGGAAGTGATTGCGTAAAAGGAAAAGAGAAAAGGAAAAATAGTTTTCTCATTTTCCTTTTCCGGTGTTTGAATAGATAAGGAAGTGAGCAATTATACTTCCCCATTTCCTTACTTCTGTCCACTTCCTTGCAAACCAAACACACCTAAAGTTGTTCTTCCCTCAGCCCTGACCCTAATACAGAGTAATTCCAGGAATCAACCTGCACGGTCAGGTCATCGTGGGGGTTGGAAGGGACGGAAAGCCCCTCCAAAGAGTCTCAACCTCGGACCAATTTTTTTTGGGATCGACCTTTTGCAGATCTCGTGTTCGCGATAAGTTTTATTTGTGTTTGAAATCGATGTTGTATTTAGATCAGAAAAAAAAATGGAAATTATTTGATGCCAGTGAACGGGAGTATACTGATGATGAAGATGATACGAGAACTGTGATTCATGATCACAGTCCTATATAAGGATTGCGACTTTGATCACAGTCTTTTTATCAATTGAAAATTAGGATTTTATAGTCGCAGTCCTAATATAAGCAAAATTTGTGTTTTTGTCAGAACTGCGATTATGATCACAGTCTTAATAATGACTAAAAACAAAGCATTTTGTGATGATTGTGGTCATGGTTGTATAAGACTCAGATACATATCTTAATAATAAGTACTGCGATCATAGTCGTAATCATATAAAGACGAAAAAACAAGACATATTTGTGAAGACTACGATCATAATCGCAGTCCTCATAAAGACTCAGAAATATGACATTTTTGTGAGGATTACGGCATTAGAAATATGACATTTTTGTGAGGACTACGATCATAGTCGCAGTCCTCAGAAATATGATATTTTATGAGAACTGTGATCATGATCGCAATCCTCAGAAATAGGATTTTTTTTTTTTTTTTTTTTAGGATTGTGATCATGATCGCAGTCCTCTATATACCAGTACTCTGCATTTTTGAAGCGATATGTAAGTTTTTTCGAAGTGATTACTACAGGAGATTTGCGCCTTTCGCCATTGAGAAGCTTTTTTGCGCTTGACACGTGGGCGCACATGATTGGCTTAAAAAAGAAGGTAGCTGAAGCTTATAAAATTATGAAGCTAAGTTTTTTTCCTAATTACGATTTGACATAGGGGTTGTAGTGAAGTCCCATTGTCTTATTGTATTTTGTCAATGATTGTTTCTTTTTTTTCTGTTTAAATTTTTATTTCTTTCTTTTTTGTGACACTATTCCATTTTTTTAATTTTTTCCTCTTTTTTTTGTTGATTTATTTCTCTTACTTCATCATTATTCTAAGCTTTTAGATTTTTTTTTCTTTTTCAAAGATTTTTTTCATTTTTTCCATATTTTTTCTTATTTTCTTAATTATTTATTCAATTTTTAGAATTTTTCTGCTTTGTTTTTTCCTTTATTTATTTATTTTTAATCAAAATATTTTCCTCAATATTTGTTTATTTACACACTAACTTTTTAATAAAAAAATACATAATCTATTACTTTTAATGAATAGGTTAGTATTATGTTGCTGCACATAACTTATTAGAATAAATTATAAAACACATATTAATAAAGAGCAATTTAAAAAAAATATATCTTTTGAAATTTAATTTTAAGAAAAATTCTCTTCAGAATTTAATTATCAAAATCGACATTTGACAGGCCACATCGACAACACGTAGTCGCTGAGCGGTTTCGTCTCACTGTGTGGCACTTGGTGGCCGCCAGGTGGTTATTTTTTCGTCTAGAATTGACGAATTCGGATGTAAAATTGTAACAATTTTACAATCAGATTTGACGAACCGGACGCAAATTTTGCTCTAATTTTAAATTTTTAATATGAAGCATTTTTAACATTAAAGTGCTTGTAGCCCAGTGCACATGTTTCTTAAGTTGAAAGTTGTAGGTTAAATTAATAACTGACGAGTTGATTTAGGATTTTTTTTTTTTTTGTTTATTTTTTCCCAAAGTCTTTTAGATTTTCGAAATTAGATGTGATTTTCTGAATTAAAAGATGATAAAATAAAATTTAATTTGCTGGGAGTTGAAGTTGGATCTATTGCTTGGAAGACAATTATCCTAATCGTTGGACTACAAATACTTTTGTTAACTAATCTTAATATTAATTTTAAATAATTAAAAAAAATATTCTCATCTGGAATATGCTAGAGCTTATATCCGGGTTCATCAAACTCAGACCTAAAATGTTACATTTTACATTCGGGTTTGACAAACCCTGATCAAATAATAACCACCTCGACCCTACAGATGAGGTGAAATTGCTCCCCGCCTTCGTAGCGCCGTCGTGATATGTGAGAGATCGATTTTGATAATTAAATTTTGAAAAATCTTTTCTTGAAATTAAATTTTAAAAGAGAAATTTTCAAAAAAAAAAAAAGCCCATTTCATTAAAAAAAAAAAAAAAGTTTAACTGTACTCCTTTTTGCAGTTAACTCCTAAACAGATCTAATTTATAGTCTCTTTGACTTTAAACAATTAATGTCGTGTCATGGTACTTCTTAATTTTCTCTATAAAGTTTTCATGTACCAAAAAAAAAAGAAATATAATCAAATTTCTACTCTTATCTCTTTTTTCTTCTTCTTTTTTACCCTGCAGATTTTATGTGCCAAAAATGTGAGACGAAGGACAGCACAAAGGGTGGGTGTGGGTGTGTATCGAGGACCAAGATGACGCTGCCTCTTTGTTCGAGGAGAACAGTTGTGCCGCCGTGAGGCCGTCGTTATCGGTGGTCCTCGTGTCTATCTCCCGCTCATCCAAAAGATCCATCAACACCAGCTGGAACTTGCCAGTGACCCCAAGATGCGGAGTGTTTCCATCATCGTCTTGTTGGTTCATCATCCTCTTGAGTGAAGGCTCGTGAACTATGAAGATTATCACCACGCTTGTTCCGAATTTGACAGCTGTATCTCCAGCGTTATCCTTTTTACAGGCTATAGACTCTTCGTGCTTTAACAGTAATCTCACCATTGCAAGGTGTGCCCATTGCACTGCATGGTGCAGGGGAGTTTGCCTGCTTGCATCTGCTGCTTTGGTGATTCCGGGCCTCTTCTCCAAAAGATGACTGGCGCAAACTACATACACACACAAGCAACATACCATCCACTAGTAATGTATTAAGTAAATTCTCAAGGAAAATAATTAATTTTCAAAAAAGAAAAATGATTTAAGCCCTCAGTTTCATAGTTGCAAACAATCCAAATATGTCGATAATGATTTTGTGCTTGCTTGGTATAAAATATCAAGATCTCAAGGTGAACCGTACGTGCTGTGTTAATTGTGTGCTGAAAACATACTCATGTGTGATAATTCTCAGAAAGTCATAAGTTGACCGTAGGTGCTATATGTTACACAATCATGCAATAGCAATTGAGAAGAGACGAGGGAAGAAGACATAGGAGTTCACGCGATACGGTCTTTTAACCTCCTCTTCTTGGACTAAAAGAAGCAGAGATTCACTATGTTATTGAAAATACTTTTTCATGATCATTTGCTGAATTATGTTTCACAAATTGGTTTTTTTTCCCCTTTGTCGTTCACCAAATCCGGCAGCAGTCGCCGTTCCTATCGGCCATTAATCTCACGATCTCCTCAAGGCTGTCGCCTGCTCTCAGCCGTCCCACCAACTTGTCGCACAAGCGCTGCGTTAGTCCCTGCCCATTCATCGCCACAAAGTGAAGCGGCGTCTCCCTATCAACATTAGCATGAGAGAATCGGCTGACGGGGCAGATTTCACAGAGCTTCCAGGCGCCGGCCATCCATCCAAACCGAAAGGCCAGATGAAGGATAGTGTTGCCCTGACAAGTCTGGCGGAGGAGGATGTCTGGTCTGTTGGAAAGAGAGAATATTGCTGAGGAAGTTGACATGGATTGCCGAGAGGTCGTCGAGGTGATCGCCAAGGAAGTCAACGACGAAAGGCGAAGGAAACATCAGCAGAAATTAGCAGCAGCAGAAGAAAACAGGTTGGCCGGTCGACCGCCCGGTTGGCCGACCTCTTCCACCGGTCGACCGGGTCGGTCGACTGGGTGCCCAACAGAAAGTTGGGTACTTTCAGTCGGTCAACCGACCGGTCGACCGAGCTCTAACTTGTGCACGTTGTGCACGTCGTTCGACCGGACCGGTCGACTGACCTTCTGATACCTGCGGGCGGTAGACCGGCCAACCTGTTTTCTGCTGCTGCTAATTTCTGCTGATGTTTCCTTCGCCCTTTCGTCGTCAACTTCCTTGGCGATCACCTCGACGACCTCTCGGCAATCCATGTCAACTTCCTCAGCAATATTCTCTCTTTCCAACAATTCTCCACCTCGGTAAAGATTCCCAAATCTGAGCCGAACTGTCCATCGACTCGAGAGCGGCTGCACCAATGTGGTTGCCTACGTACCCTGCCCAAGGGATCAAGCCGTCGTAGTTCATCCAAATGAGCTTCAGCAAGCTCAAGTTACCTGAAGGACATGAAGTAAAGCTTTGCAATGTGCAAACTTAACTCCCGACACCACCTTCGTAAGCATATCGGCTGGATTCTTCGAAGTGTGAATCTTCAACAATTCGATGTCACCTTCCTCCAGAATCTCCCGAACAAAGTGGTACCTGACATCAATATGCTTCGTCCTTGCATGATAGACCTGGTTCCTGGCCAAGTAGATGACGCTCATGCTGTCACAGTTTATCTTCAGCAGATCATGTTCCACGCCCAAGTCATCAAGCAACCCCTAAAGCCAGATCGCCTCCTTCATGGCCTCTGTCATAGCCATATACTCAGCCTCTGTGGTCGACAAAGCGACGGTAGACTGCAGTGTGGAGCGCCAACTCACCGGTGCCTGTGAGAATGTGAAGACATATCCCGTTGGCGACCGGCGCTTGTCAAGATCACCTGCATAGTCTGAATCAAAATACCCTATGCACTCTTGCTTTCCAGTGTTGTCCTTCTCAAACACTAGGCCTATATCAAGTGTTCCTTTGATGTACCTCAAGATCCATTTCACAGCTTATCAATGACCCTGTCCCGGATCATGCATTTATCGGCTCACCATGGAGACGGCCTGTGATAGATCTGGTCTCGTACACACCATAGCGTACATCAAGCTACCCACCGCACTGACATATGGAACGCGAGACATATACTCACGCTTTTGAACACTCCTCGGAGACATCTTTGCAGACAATTTGAAGTGAGGAGCCATAGGTGTACTAACAGACTTGGTATCCTTACTGATATTGAACCTCTACAGTACCTTCTCCAAATAGCCCTTCTAAGTCAAACTCACCCTGCCAACTCTCCGATCTCTAGTGATCTCCATGCCCAATACTTTCCTAGCTTCGCCCAGGTCCTTCATCTCAAACTCTGACGATAGATTCTTCTTCAGAGCATCAATCGCAGATCTCGACCTCGAAGCAATCAACATATCATCTACATAAAGAAGTAGATAAATATATTCACCTGATGGTAGCCTGTTGTAGTACACACATGGATCATAGTGGCTACGTGTGTACTTCTTCTTTCTGATAAAGCTATCAAATCGCTTGTACCACTGTCTAGGAGACTGCTTCAATCCGTACAGCGACTTCTTTAGCTTGCATACTAACTCTTCCTTCCCTGCAGTCTTGTAACCTGTAGGCTGTGTCATATAGATCTCCTCCTTTAGATCGTCGTGGAGAAAGGCGGTCTTCACGTCGAGTTGGTCAAGGTCCAACTCATTCTGCGAAACCAAGGTCAAAAGAATACGAATTGACGAATGTTTAACCACAGGAGAGAATACCTCGTCGTAGTCAATTCCTTCCCTCTGAGCGTAGCCTTTAGCCACCAACCGAGCCTTGTAGCTCATTGCATCTTCTTGGAGAGATCCTTGTTTCTTAGCAAACACCCACTTGCATCCTATGGCCTTCTTCCCCTTTGGCAACTTGGTGAGTTCCCATGTGTCGTTCTTGTAGAGAGATTGCATCTCTTCATTCATGGCTGCTTTCCAAATCCTTGCTTCCGAACTGATCTCAGCTTCTCTGAAGGTAGATGGAATAGCCTCCTCGACGACTGGAAGTGCATACGCGACGACCATATCAGTGGTGAGCCAACCTAGTCTCCTAGTGTTCCTCCTTGGTCTTTCAACTGCAGTAGGATCGGGAACAGTACCCATGATCTGTTCTTGACCCTGTTCTTCACCTTCAGCACCTTCTTAACTGTCTGATCACTGCCTTGTGTCACCTCAGGAATGATCCGAACTGATGCTGATTCCTCTAGAGATGGTGGATCTGCATCAATCTCCACCTGCTGCAATAGCTCCTTGATCCTGTTGGTCTCTACCTGCTGAGAGACCATAGGCTTCATCAAAGAAGCCTCATCGAACGTGACATCCCTGCTGAGTATGAACTTGTTGTCCGTTGGGTCCCAAATCTTGAACCCCTTGGTTCCTCGCTTGAAGCCAACGAACACTCCCTTCTTTACCCTTGGGTCCAATTTGTCATCTTTGACATGATAGTAGGCTGGACATCCGAAGACTCATAGCAAATCATAGTCACCAACAGCTTTTCCTGACCACGCTTCAAGAGGAGTCTTCCCCCTTATTGCAGACGACGGCAACCTATTCACGAGGTGGCATGCATACGCCAAAGTTTCAGCCCAAAACTTCTTTGACAGTCCTACATTGGATAACATACACCAGACCTTCTCTAGCAAAGTCTGGTTCATCCTCTCAGCCACCCCATTTTGTTGCAGAGTCTCTCGCACAGTGAAGTGTCTCTCTATGCCCTCATCTAGGCATAGCTGTAGGAAAGGATCCCATGTGTACTCTTCTCCATTGTCAGAACGGAGGACCTTGATCTTCCTTCCCGTGCTTCTCTCCAGATTAGTCTTTCACTTCACGAACAGTTCTAGGACTTCTCATTTGTGTCGCATGGTGTACACCCAACAGAGCCTAGAAAAATCGTCAATAAACGACACAAAATAGTGGTTACCTCCAATTGATGCAGTCTTAGTAGGTCCCCAGACATCCGTGTGAACATAGTCAAGAATACCCTCCGTGCAGTGTGAAGTTGTGCCAAACTTCACCTTGGTCTTCTTGCCGATGATGCTTGCTCACAGAAATCCATCTTGCAGGTTTTGGCACCCTTCAGCAACCCCTACCTCGCAAGAGCTTGCATTGACTTCTCTCCTGCATGTCCCAGCCTCATGTGCCACAGCCGGGTTGAATCTTCCTTTGGACTGGTAGAAGCCGCCACTTGCCCTGTCACCGAACTACCCTTCAAGTAGTATAGGTTGTTCCGGCGCTCAGCCTTCAACACCACCATCGAACCTTTTGTCATTCTTAGGACTCCTTCCTTAATCGACACCCCAAGGCCCAATGACTCCAAAGCTCCTATGGAAATCAGGTTCCTCTTCAACTGAGGTACGTACCTCACTTCTTTCAGCTCTCTCACCATCCCATCAATATTCTGATTGGAATAGTGCCAACACCCTCCATGATGCACGGATGATCGTCGCCCATGACGACCGAACACCCTCCAGCTTCTCAAAACTGGTAAACCAGTCCCAATTAGGGCATGCATGATATGTTGCACCTGTATCCAAGATCCACTCGTTTTCACCCGAGTAGCCTATGATGGGCGTAGTAACTGAAAAAGAGAACATTGACGAATCTGAGTCCGATCCATCTGCCTGTGATTTACTGCTTGCAGTGTTAACCACCTTTGCGAGATTTGCCTCGGATTTCGATTCTTTTTTTCTTTGAACTTCGGACAGTCCACCTTCCAGTGCCCAATCTCTCTGCAGAAAGCACACTGATTCCTTTTGAGATCCCTGAACCCTGGTCTGGACTTAGATCTTCCTCTAACCTCCTTACCCTTCCTCGATGAACCTCTGCTTCTTACTTCCAGTGCCTTCGCCGATGAGCTTGACTTAGAAGGATGTCTCTCCTTCTTCCTCGTTTCATAACTTGTCAGTGCAGACGATACCTCATTGTAATCCAAGGTCTGCCTTCCATTGATGAAGGTCCGTGTGAATGTCTCATACTCCTCCTCTGAGAGTGAGTTCAGGAAGATGATCGCCTTGTCCTCCTCTTCTACAATGACATCCATGTTCATCAAGTCTGTAAGAAGCTTCGTGTATCGGTTGATGTGCTCATTCACTGTGCTCCCCTTCTTCATCTGAAATCGATACAGCTTACTCTTAAGCTGCAACCTGAACTCAACACTCTTCGTCAGGTATCTCTTCTCAAGAGTTTCCCACATATGCTTCGTCAACGTCTCATGTTGTGCAAGATATTTATGTCTTGCGACAAGCATGAACGTATCAACCCACACGCCGACCTGTTCATCTTTGCCCACTCTTCATCAGTAGTCGTGCTCCTCTTCTTTCTAATAGGAGAGTGTCCTCGAGGTTAGATGCATTCAGTGCATCCATAACCTCACATCTCCATATCCTGAAGTTATTTGTTCCATTGAACTTGACAACATTAATCCTCGGGTGAGGATTCATGGTCTTAACCGAAGCAATTTCTTCTGCCATTGAGATTACTTGATCCTCTATCTATGCGGAAGAACAACCAACTGGAAATAGATCATTACTCAGATAAAAATTGGATTTTTACCTTCCCTTGAAACCCTAGATCGAGTTTCTCTCCGGATCTACTCCACCACAGATTCCATGAGCCCTCCTTGCGTCCTCCTGAGATCGACACACAATCCCACGAACACCAATACCTCTGATTTGAGATCGACACATGATCTCCACCGAATCAGACCTCGAGCCCTCCGAATCTCCAGAAATCCTAAGCGAAACCTGGAAGCTCTGATACCACTTGTTGCGCCTAAGACAACAACCTGATGAGGATCCCCTGAATCTCTCAAGCACAAAGAACAATCTCAAACAGCACAAAAAAATCGCCAGAAGAAAGCACCAGCACAAACAAACAATTTAATGAGGTTCGGCCTCAATGCCTACGTCTCGGGTCAAATAGAAAGAGAGACTAATTTACTTGAAAGATGATTACAATTGCTAGCAGCCTCTTTGAGTGAAAGAGAGCTCCAACAAATCCCAGCAATCAGATACAAACCCTAGAAACTAGTCACAGCCTTTAAATACAAACAGGTTTTCAAACCTACAAACGCAGCCCACCCCGCTTGTCGGTCCACCGCCCGGTCGACCGACCTCTTCCACCGGTCGACCGGTCGGTCGACTGGGTGCCCAACAGAGAGAGAATATTGTTGAGGAAGTTGACATGAATTGCCCAGAGGTCGTCGAGGTGATCGCCAAGGAAGCCGATGACGAAAGCGAAGGAAACATCAGCAGAAATTAGCAGCAGCAGCAGAAAACAGGTTGGCCGATCGACCGGCCCGGTCGACCGCCCGCAGGTATCAGAAGGGTCGACCGACGTGCACAACGTGCACAAGTTGGAGGTCGGTCGACCGACTTAAAGTATTCAACTCTCTGTTGGGCACCCAGTCGACCGACCGGTCGACCGGTGGAAGAGGTCGGTCGACCGACAAGCGGGGCGGGCTGCGTTTGCAAGTTTGGAAACCTGTTTGTATTTAAAGGCTGTGACTAGTTCTAGGGTTTGTATCTGATTGCTGGGATTTGCTGGAGCTCTCTTACACTTAAAGAGGCTACTAGCAATTATAATCATCTTCCAAGAAAATTAATCTCTCTTTCTATTGCCCCGAGGACGTAGGCATTGAGGCTGAACCTCGTTAAATTGTTTGTTTTGCTGGTGCTTTCTTCTGATGATTGTTTTGTGTTGTTTGGGATTGTTCTTTGTACTTGGGAGATTCAGGGATCCTCATCAGGTTGTTGTCATAGGCGCAACATGGTCTCCCCTGCTTTTAAAGATATCAGTGACAACACGTGAGTCATGTGAAACATGTGATCAATGTGATCCTAAAATCTCTCCATGAAGATAGGAATACATGGGAGCAGGGCGACGGGCTGTCTGGCTTTGGATCTGGCCCCGGTCGGACCGGTCGGTTGACCGACAGGTCATGACCATGGTGCGGTTGACCGGGCGGTCGACCGGCAGCCCCAACGGTCAAAACTATGACCGTTTGACCGGTCGATCGGTCGGTCAATCGACAGGTCATCTGGCCTGCAGATTTGACCCCGACGGCTATATTTTGACCGTTGGGGCTGTCGGTCGATCGCCCAGTCAACCGCACCCTGGTCATGACCTGTCGGTCGACCGAGTCAAGATCCAGAGAGCAAAGCTCTCTGGCCGGTCGACCACTCGGTCGACCGGGGCCAGATCCAGAGAGTTAACTCTCTGGATCGGTCGACTGGCCCTCAAGCCAAAGGTTGTGTCCGTTTCTGTGCACATCAATCGACCGTCCGGTCTACCGACTCTTGCTTGGTCAATCGGTTGGTCGATCGCCAGAAGGCCAGGTCAGGAAATTTTGGGGATTAAATCTTGGACTTATAAAATCACATAAAATCCAATAAACCACATAAAACCTATAAAAATAAGTTCATTAAAATACTTTGAAGTACAAATATGTGTGATAAAAAATCAACACATATTATAAACATTTGAATCATTTTTGTGATATAGAAATTTAACCTTAAACAAAAATCCGTATTTTTCAAAATCAATCTTCAATTTGAAAAACGATTTTTTTAAACTTCTTCAAATACAAAAAATAAGATATTTAAACACTTTTGAAGCTTAGTGTGTATGGATATGATCCAATACACATATAAGATGAAATATCTATATTTTTGTCAATAAGCTCTAAAATAAGTTCTGATAAATACAAAACTCAAACACATGATATAGAAACATCAAATAAGTTTTTCTAAATATTTGAATCAACAATGTGCATGGATGAAATCCAAAACACATATAAACCATATAAACTTGTTTTGATGAAATCTAATCATGAAACATAAGAATGTATACTTTGAAGCTCAAAACCAAAACAGTATTTTTTAAAACTGAAACTATTTTAAAAAACACATATAAATTTTGTGTGTGTATGAGTTTGAGCAATGCACAACTAATTTATCCTTTACATATTATCTAAAAACAAAATCATAACTTACAAATATGATAAGTCTTGAAAATCTTCTCTTGAAAATTTCTTCTCCATCTTGACTTGATCCAAACGTTGATCCATGAGCTACACTCCTCTTGAGTACTTGATGCAATCTTGATACGCGAGCTCTTAAATCAACATGTGCTAGCTTCAAAACTTGACTTCGAATCTTTTGTTGAAGCTAAACACCTACTCAGATCTTGATTAAATATCTGAGACTAAATAAACGCAAGATTATTAGTGCTATAATTATATGAGTTAATCATCATCAAAGCTAGAGTGATGGGCCTTTGGGCCAACAGAGTCATGTCTTGACTTTGGTGAAGTTTACGACTTGTTGACAAACAAAATAACTCGTGAAATAGATAGCTATATCCTACATGAAAGATTTCTGTTCCTAGGTCATAAGTTATGCATTCCACGAACTTCTTTATGAGAATTTTTTGTGTGAGAATTGCATGCTGATAGTTTAGTTGGACATTTTGAGAATGAGAAGACCAGAGAAACTGTTAAATATCGATTTTATTAGCCAAGCTTGAAACATGATGTTGCCAAGTATGCTGAAAGATATCACACTTGTCAACTAGCAAAGCAGGAGAAACAAAACACATATTTTTCTTCAAAGGTAATTTCAAATGTAATTTTCTCCAAAGGTAATTTCAGCATCATTTAAAGTTAGTTCAGATTGTACCTTAGACAAGTTGTTGCCATGTGCCATGAAACATATGTTGGTGGTATCGACTTTTTCATACGATTCACTTTCTGAATCATCCATGTATCATTCATCGCGCTCTTCTTGTAGGGCTTCTTTGATGTGGATGCTTTCTTCTTCTATGCCGTTCAATCCGCGATGAGATATACGGGCTTCTTGCAATGGTAGCATCAAATGCTTTCTTCCTTGTCCTTCTTCTTCCCTTGCCACTGGTTTTTGTTAAAGCGTCTCTTTTTTGTAGAACATGTGCCCTACTCTCCTTTCAATCATAAACATGATCTCTTCTTCATTTGGATCTTCGTCATCCTCAAAATTTATGAGAGAAACTTTGAATGCCACACTTTTCTTCCTTTGTGGCTCTTGTTGCTCCTGTGCTTTCAGTTCCATTTCATGGATCTTTAGACTATTCATGAATGTCGTGAAGTCCATCTTCTCTGAGTCATTCAATTCTTTCAAGGTGGTTGCTTTGACCTCCCACGATCTGGGATGTGGGTGAATAATTATTCTCATCTTGCTGTCGTTGGAGATCGGTTCATCTAAAGAAACGAGATTGTTAGTGATTTTGCTAGAATATGTAAGTGTATCATCAATATCCTCGTTATTATGCATTTTGAAATTCTCATATTGTGAAGTGAGTGGGTCAATTTTAATTCTCTTCACTTGAGAGGTTCTTTCATGTGTTGTGATCAAAGTGTTTCAAATTTCAAAAGCAGACTCACAATTTATTACTCTAGATAGATCATCATTCAAAAGCTTGCATTAAAACATAAGTAGCTTTAGCCTTGGTTTCAAATTCTTAGAGACATTTTCAGGCCAAGTGCTATGATCAGATTCTTTAAACTCTTTTTCTACAGTAAGATAAATATCTCTTTCAAGAAATTTGAGAAAAACTTGTTGGTTATTCTGCTTAACAGGAATCAATCTGATAACTAATCAAGATCACTGAGATATCAACAATCTAATTGGCCAGGTCGGCAAATATCAGGTGGGAGGTTTTCCGTTCAATAGAACGTTCCTTAATTTAAGAACCACCTTTCAATTTCCTTCCTTGGTTAAACACCAATTAGACTGAATATAAATCAGTCTCGATATACTGTAAAGTATATCCCCTATATAAAGGACTTAATCCACTTATACAGTATTTGGAGTGAGGTACGCTTAGAGCGAATCTCCTTAAGACAGTTACGTCCCCCGCACCGGTGCTAACGGGATAATGGACGCTGGTCTCCCAAGATACAACACTCCTTCACGGTATTTGGATAGCACTATCAAATCACCGTACGGTCGAACCGTAGTCAACCAGTACCTTCACAGGATCGTTGAAGCAGCGGTACAAGGAAAAATTTCGGATGAATATTTGCCTTTACTTTGGAGGAGCACCCACTGTTGAGGACGAAGGAAGGTTGAAGAATATTCTTCTTCAGAAGTCATAGATTCAGACAACAATTCTATAAAAGAATCTGTTGAATTTTCTAAGCCCTTTTTCAGAACAAATTTTGCAGAATCTTCTTTGGAAGCCGCTTCGGAAACCGAGTTACGGATTTCCCACTTCTCGCTGGAAGTCGCTTTGGAACTCTACTTCCCAGTTCAGAACGCAGGCTTGCTTCTGCTTCAGAACTCAGATAGAAAGAGAGAGTTGTTTACTTGGTGTTGGTGTGTTTCAATTGAGAGATGAGAGCGCTTTATATAGCGCTCCAGGAGGGGCCAACGGGTTCGAACCCAATGAAAGGTTGCACCCTTTCGACCCAGCAGTCGTGTCTGTTGGCAGCCCAACAGTCGCAATGTTGGCAGTCCAACTGACGCGGAGCGGTTTGGATCCGGAGCGGAGCGGGTATGCTTACAATCCATACCCGTGAGACCCGATTCAAAAAGAACCAGGCTAGGTAGGGAACCCGAACCCGAACCCAGACCCGAGCCCGGCACCGGCCGGTCAGTCGGCGCCGCCAGCGACGGCGCGCGCGCGCAACACACGTGCGGGCGGACATAGATCGCTCCCAATCGCGCGCGAAAACTCCAAGTACCCAAAGGGCACGAACTTTGTTCTCAATTTTCTCTATTTATACACCACAAACTTCCATCCCATGGCCAATGTGGGATTAAATGCTTTTAGCTACCTTTAGTCCCGTTTTGGCTTTAAATTAGGCAATCTTTAGACTTGAATATCTCATTCATTCGAAGTCGGAATTGAACATGTGAATATACCACGTTAATCCCCAATGGAAGGAGAACACACTCCAACCGTCATCCAATTGATTCGATCAACGGATCTCGCCATAATTCAACTCGAAGATTCATACTTATATTCTTCAATTCCAACAAAAACTCTCATCTTAATCTTCCAAATGAGAAAGTTAAGACCATCAAATCTAGGTAGAGATTTCACATTGAAATTGTCTCCGTGAAAAGCCATGTGTGTGCAATAACAAATAATAGACTGGCAATATAAGGATCAACTCTTAGATGATTAAACCTTAAAACAAAGAGTACTAACTCTGATACCCATTGAAAATCACCAAGATGGAGGGTGAATGGGTGATGCTAATCAAATATGTGAAAATTAAAAACTATTTGCAGTGATTAACACAATATATGATCGAATATTAATCAAAGATAAAAGCAAATATAAAGAATAAATGTAACACCCCGCTCCTGGAATACGTACTTAGTTGCGTATTCAGATTTCTCGATCGTATTTTTTTGATTTACTTCCTGTATTTGTTTTGTATTATGAATTATTAGTGTGATTGTTTTATGTTGGATTTGGATTCGTGGATTCGGAGTCAGCCTTAGTCTGAACCGAAGGCCCGACCTCAGAGTATTGCTCGATTTAGTCTTTCTGGTATTCTGATTTGACCGATTTCAGTTTTAAACATCATTTTTCAATATTCTAGATTTTTTATGATTTTCTGAAATTTTCCTGAATTAAATTGAAAATCTTCAAAACGGGTGTCGGCCAGTTCCGTTGACCGATTCTCGGATTTTTAATTTACAAACAGTTTGGAATTACTAAAAGTGCCTTTTGACATTACTTCTTAAAATCACATTTCCCATCTAAATACTTTTTCTGAGAATTTTCTGAATTTATTGAAAACCGGCCAATCCGGTGTACACCGAGATTGACGGTTGACTTCAGGATTTTTAACTTGAAAATGAGATTGAATCTTTGAAAACCGATTTCACCAAAAATCATTTTATAATATTTATGATTTTTGAGAATTTTGGGAAACTTTCCGAACTACTTTATTTTTTGGGCCTTTCCGGAGCTTTTGGTATTTTCCCAGTTATCGAGGAGATTGCCCCATGTATTCCACTTTGTCTTTTCCCCATTTTCTCTCTCCTTCCTCAAACGCGGATCTCACCTACCTGGGATTCTGCATTTATTGTGAAGATCCTCCCCATGTTGCATTTAATGCACTTCAGATCAAATCCCATCAAGTCATTATGATTTTCTCTCTCCTCTATTAAACGCAGCTTTTGGCTTTCTCCCTAAACGCAGCTTTAATTCCCGCGTTTAGCCCATGTTGGCCTAAACGCAGGCTTGTGTGCTGCGTTGGGAGGGGGAGACAAGTTCTCATCTTTGGTTCCTTTTGTTTTAAAAGGTGTGCTACATTATTTTATTCTCCCTTCTCTCTCTTCATTAATTCCTTCTCTTCCAAAATGCCTTTTCCAAGATATCCCCACTCCCCTCTCATCATCATAACCGGCCAAGTGGCCAAGAGAGACCCCTAATCCCCCCAATTTACAAAAACCCCCTCTCTTTTATTTATTTGCATCACCTTCACTAATCCAAATCCTATAAATTCCTTTCCTTCTCCATTCCACTTCATTTTTCTCTCTTCACCATTTCACTAAAGCCTTAACCTCCACCAACTCCTCCTCATCTCCACCACCACCTACTCCTCCTTGGCCACCACCAAGTATACCATCTTCACCTCCACGGCGAGCTCTTTCATACTAGCTATCTCGTCACTCCCCGTTGCACCGTTTGCAAAATCCCATTTTGCCAACTTGAACTAGACTTGCACCTTCAACTTCTCTCCATCACCTTGTGAAGACCGGCCTCTCCTTAGGATTGGGGCCGCATTCTTCTCCGGCGGCAAGACTTAGGGCCGGTACCCTCCTTTTGGATTGGGGCCGAACTTCCCTTCGTTGGACGCAGCAAGGAACCTTTAGGTGAGTGTTTTTCCTCGCCAAAGACTCGGATAACTTGTATTTTTATCAACAAGGATCACAAACTCTTAAAGCTGTTTCTGCTCTCTGTTACACAGTATTAGTCGACTTGACCCCATGATAAGTCGACTAACCCCTTTGAAACGCAGCCTTATTTCTGAGACGCAGTTCTATTAGTCGACTACCCTATTGACCCAGTCGACTAACTCCCCTCTTGAGACGCAGTCCTTTGAAACGCAGCCTCCTTTAGTCGACTTGCCCCTTGCGTCCAGTCGACTAACCCTCTTCTGAAGACGCGGTTCTTTGAAACGCGGACTTCACCAGTCGACTAACTATTTTCCTAGTCGACTAACGCAGCTCCCTGAGACGCGGCTCTTTGAGACGCGACCTGACTAGTCGACTACCCACAATGCCCTAGTCGACTAACCTTCCTCCTGAAACGCAGCTTTCCCATACGCAGCTTTTCTAGTCGACTTGTCCCTTTTCTATAGTCGACTAACTCCTCTTCTAAGTCGACTAACTTCTTTCCCTAGTCGACTAACTTTGGCTGCCAACTGTGGTTAATCACTTCCTTGAATATGGACTTTATCCTCGGGACTTGTATTATATATTGTGTTATTGCCTGACTTGTTACTTGCTAATATCATCACCCTGTCATGCTATCACTTGACACCCAGCATGACCTACTCGACTTGTGATTATCATCGTTTACGGGAAACCTGCCTTGTTATTCTGATGGAACTAAGTTCCACACGGAACAAAGTGCCACACCATACACGGTGGGGGCCACCTCTTGAATCTGTGGGGGCCATTTTCTGTTATGACCAGTTACTCCCGTAATCTGATAAACATTGATAAGCCATAAAAAGGACAACTTGTACGGGGAATGGGAGGAAGTGATGGATGCCGGAATGATGCCTTGCTTATAGTAATGGAATAAAATACTGACGATTCGTGTTAGAGGGATTTAAGGCCCTCAGAAGATGCGTGTTAGGGGGATTTAAGGCCCTCAAGCTGGTCCCGGGTGTACGGGAACTACTATAAGAGGAGCTATCAGTTCTCCATCAGCTTCCAGTAACAACCCTCGGCTTGCTTATATATGGATGTATGTGTGTTGGGATGTACACCAGGACACATACCTAGATATATGAGTCAGACGAGTAATAATAATAATAGATGCCTATCATGATGCTTGTTATGATTCCTGCTACTCCTGTTATGATTCCTGTAATAACCCTTCCCGGAATACGTACTTAGATACGTATTCAGTCTTTCGATCGTATTTTTCGATTTACCTTCCTGTATTTGACCGATTTCACTTTCAAATATCATTTTCCAATATATATTAGATTTTCTATGATTTTCTGGATTTTTCCTGAATTAAAATAAATTTCTTCAAAACCGGTGTCGACCAGTGTCGCTGATCGATTCCTGGAATTTTAATTCTCAAACAGTTAGGAATTTCTAGATAGTCCTTTAGACTTTATTTCTTAGAATCATATTCCCTACTTAAATACTTTTTCTGAGAATTTATGAATTTATGAAAATTTCAACGGAGTCGGTAAATTACTGATTCCGGGATTTTAGTTTTAAAACTATAAAGTATTTCTTAAAAGAATTTCACTATTAGTCTTCATATATTATTATTGATTTTTGGTAAAATTTTCAGATCATTCCGAGATATTTGAATTTCGGACATTTTTCAAATAATTGCAAAATCCCACTCAATTTCCACCTCATTTCCCACTCACTTTCCCACCTAACCCCACTCATTCTCTCTCTCTCCCACAGCCGGCCAAGTGGCCAGGTGAGGGGACACCTCACCCCTCCCTTTTTGCAAGAAAGCCCCTCTCATCCATCTAAATTTCAACCCTTTACAAAAATCCCAACCTTATAAATACATCTTCATTTGCAAATCACTCTTTTTCTCCTCTTTCACTTCAACAAGAGAAGCTTCTCCAAAAATCCTCTCCTTCTTCAACCAAAACCCTAGCTCCAAGAACTCTCCAAGCCCTTCATCCCCACCTCAAGCAACTGATTTGGAGCTTGGATCGTAGCTCCTTTCGTCGCCAAGGATCACATAGGTGCCATTTGACGACCACACTCTTCCCGGACTCGTAAAGCTTCAATCGAACCTTTCCTAGTGAGTATATCTACTCACCAAGACTTGTGAACTCTTTTGTGTACTTGTGTTGACAATTCATGTTCACTTGAGCTATAAAAATCACATTTTAGACCCTCAAACAAAACCCTAGAAATCTGTCCTGTTTGCTGTTTTCCCACGATTAGTCGACTAGACCTAGGGACTAGTCGACTAATCCACTGTAGTTGAAACTTAACCTTTTCTGATTTCACAGTTTTAGTCGACTAGGCCAGATTTCCAGTCGACTAGATATCCCTAGTCGACTACTAGAATTCCCCTAGTCGACTCCTGAAATAAACTCAACTCTCTGTATCTCAAACTTAGTCGACTTAAGTATCCATTAGTCGACTAGTAGTTCTCTGTTAGTCGACTACCCTTACAACCCTAGTCGACTAACTTTCCCTGAAACAGAACCCAACTCTCTGTTCCCAGTTTTAGTCGACTCATCCAGACTAGTAGTCGACTTAAGACCCTATTAGTCGACTAACCCTTCCACCTAGTCGACTAATTCTGACTGTTTGACTTGGTTGTTTCTGTTCTGAATTTGGATCTTATTGTTGATACACGTGTGACATATTATTCTTGTTCTTGCTTCTTAACTGGTACTACATGACATGTTACTTGATAGACATTATCTCATATTACTTCATGACTTGTTATTACATATCATAGCTCCATAACTTGTTAAAATGTGAATATCACCACTTATCATGCCATCACTTGAACCAAGCATGATACACTTGACTTTCCATAAAATGGACCAACTTACACATGGGTCGGGGGAAAACATGCGGATATCGATATGTGTTCGTGTTTACAGTGGCTTTTAGGAATGTTGTGCAACTCATGTTCCGGTCTGACCTGTGGGCCTCCAGGGGACCGAGGGGAGTGCTTGCTCCCTCTATTACTGGTACCATCATGTTAAGGGCATACATAAGTCCCTCCTGTTTAGCCTAGCGGCTGGCTTCCGTCACCAAGCAACGGAACAATCCTGGACCGTTATCCCGGGCATGTACGGGGTCCACTGTAAACATAGTTCGTCGATACAACCGCTGATTTCCAATAACAACCTTGCTTTACTAGGATATGGATCTATGTGCTCTGGGACGCTGGGTCACATAGTTAGATATCACAGTAAGACAAGTAATAATAATAAGACGTTAAATGTAGATTCATTGTATTAGGATTTTATTTCTTCATGCTTATCATACTGTTAGTTGATATTCCTTATAACTGTTTCATCCTTCCTTATTCATGTCTCTTAGCCACTTGGCTGTAGTCCGTTTATTGTTTATATGTCTTGACTCCTTGGATTTGCACATTCAGATTCTGAAGCTTGGAACGAAGTGGAGCCATCCACAGAGGACCAAGCTTACTTTAGCGAGCAGGCGGACTAGTTCCAGTCCTTTGTGCCAGACTTACCTTTTGACTCACGAGATTCTCTTTCTACTTGTGAGCTTCTTGTATACATATTTGTATATATTTCTTTTGGACTTGATTATGATGTAATACACATGTATTGTGTAATACTTTATAATATCCTGTGATAACTTTGTATATGTACTTTCTTGTTGGCATATGTATGATTACCACGCTTTGTCGTGTACTCTGATCCTTGTTGTACTTTTTGCTTAGCGTATATACGTGTGGGGAAATTTCTGGCCTACGTATATACGTCGCAGTGACGTCCCCGTATCGCCGGGATCGGGGCGTTACAATTCCTGTCATGGACTCCTGTTATGCTTGTTATGATTCTGTTATTCCTGTTATGATGCCCGTTATGATTCCTGTTATGCATGTTATGAACTCCTGTTCCGATTCCTGTTATGACTCCTGTTATGTACTCCTGTTATGACTATTGTGTGATTTGCAACTCTGGTTCTATGCGCTTAGATTACGATGACATGGGATAAAGGTATATAGATGAGGGTTTCCTTGTTTGGATATTCCTTCGAGGTACTAGTCTCATGAAGCCGTGACCTAAGCTTGTATAATCGGTTTTGCACATAATAAGATTTTATATCGGATTTCCTGTTTTATGATGATTATGTTATACCTGTTCATACCTGCTATACTTGTATTCTAACCCTCCTGTCTTCTGTACTTGATATCACTGTTATATACACACTTGTGCTCATCCTGGCTCGCCACTTGGCTTTTGCCTACCACTCGCCTGGGGAGTTTCATCTGACTCCCCTGGATCCTCATGTCCAGGTTTTGGAGCATTGGAGCGTGTGGATCCTCCCTGTTGCTGATCAGAGTAGCACAGCGGTAGCGTGGATCTCCAGCTGACCGTCCTGAGCTCTATCCTTCCAGGCCCCTGTGTGCCTCTCGAGTTTCCTTTTAGTAAACTCGTGAGTGCTTTTTATACTGTTTACTCTAGTATATCCCTTGTACTCTCGCATTTGCGCCTATCTGGTGATGTAATATTATTGTAATATTTATCACATCTGGTGATAACTCTGTAATTGTACTCATGTGTTGGAATGTATAATGCACCACTTGCTTCCGCACTCTGATTCTTGCCTGTACTGATGCTTAGCGTATATACGTGAAGGTACTTCTGACTTGCGTATATACGTCGCAGTGACGTCTCCGTATCCGCCAGGATCGGGGCGTTACAGGGTGGTATCAGAGCCTAGGTCAGCTTAGGCTCTCACATCCTCAGTACGTCCAGACGGCAAATTAATGGCAAAGAAATTTGCAACTGGAATGCTTGAGTCTTGGTTATACACTCCAACTACAAGTACAGAGTTATCTCTCTCTTTCTTCTGATCCATTCCTTGTATCCTGAGACCCTTCAATCTTTTACCTTCCAGTTTCTTCTTGTTACCCACTTCAACCAACTCAAATATGGAAAGACGGGGAACACGCAATGGTCCTAGTGCCTCTCAAGATGGACCCAACAGAGACAGTGATGGTATGATAAGAATACTTCAAGGGATGATGCAGAGTCAACAACAGCAGACAGAGCTTCTGCGTCAAGGACTGTTGGTTGCACCTCGAGAGCAGAGGCCAGGCAATGTGTCAGATTTCAGGAGATTACAGCCGGCAATCTTTTCGGGAACGGAGAAGCCTCTGGATGCAGAACAGTGGCTGATAGACACAACAGATCTTTTGAAGGCGGCCCGAGTCCCTGATGAGAACCAAGTGGAAGTGGCCAAGATACAACTGAGAGATGTGGCCAGAACCTGGTGGTTGGCAGAAGAAGCAATACTGGAGAAACCCATTACATGGGATCAATTCTCAAAGGGTTTCTACGAGAGATTCTCCCGACAACAGCTCAGAAAGAAATGGAAGAACAATTCATCCGGCTACAGCAGCGCAACCGGTCAGTGGATGAATATGCTGCCGAATTCTTGAGGCTCAGCAGATTTGCTCCCTACATGGTGTCAGACGAAGAAAAGAGGGCGAGCAGGTTTCAACAAGGGCTGAAGATGGATGTCCAGATGTTTCTTATCCCTCAACAGCTGAAGACATACTCTCAGGTCCTCTCCATTGCCCGTGAAGTAGAAAGGGGACTGGAGAAGAAGAGTGAGAACCAGGTGCAAAGCAAGTCAGTGAAGAGGCCTTTTCAGTTGATGAATGAGGAAGATACAGTTAGGACAACCCATGGTCCGATGATCAAGCGACCATTCCAACCTCCTCTTCCTCAGATCATATGCAACTTCTGTCACAAGCCTGGACATTATAGGAAAGACTGTCGAATGGCTAATGGACTATGTTTAGCATGAGGGACAGGGAGTCACGCAATAAGGGATTGCCCGTTCAGAAGGTTTGGAAATGTGGCACCAGTCAGACCAGCACTTCCAGCCCGGCACTTCCAGCTCCACCACCGAGAAGGAACCCAGAACCCGTTGATCGAAGAGCTCCATTTCCACCCCGGCAGTATGATCACCTACAGAGAGGGGCAAGACCTAGAGCAGATTATGGCAGAGGCCAAGTTTACAACATGGCGGCAGAGATATCAGATGAAGCAGCAGCAGAGTATGAAGCTCAGTATCAGGAGCAGGAACCTTGAGGATGTCACTGTTACAGCAACCCCTGACCTTTTGTATTTTGAGTTGGTTATCCTTGTCCAGTTACCCCTGATCTTTTGTACCTTGGGTTGATTATCTTTCTAAATATTCTACTTCATCATCCTCTCATTGTCCATCCTGGTCCCTCCTGTGTTCATCTTAACCCCTGTTTTGGTTTTTGAAGCCTTTGATTCCACCCTTGTCCTCTTCGTGTTCAATTACCCCTTAACGAAATTGCGAGGACGCAATTTTTTGTAAGGTGGATGGATTGTAACACCCCGCTCCTGGAATACGTACTTAGTTGCGTATTCAGATTTCTCGATCGTATTTTTGATTTACTTCCTGTATTTGTTTTTTATTATGAATTATTAGTGTGATTGTTTTATGTTGGATTTGGATTCGTGGATTCGGAGTCAGCCTTAGTCTGAACCGAAGGCCCGACCTCAGAGTATTGCTCGATTTAGTCTTTCTGGTATTCTGATTTGACCGATTTCAGTTTTAAACATCATTTTCCAATATTCTAGATTTTCTATGATTTTCTGAAATTTTCTGAATTAAATTGAAAATCTTCAAAACGGGTGTCGGCCAGTTCCGTTGACCGATTCCCGGATTTTTAATTTACAAACGGTTTGGAATTACTAAAAGTGCCTTTTGACATTACTTCTTAAAATCACATTTCCCATCTAAATACTTTTTCTGAGAATTTTCTGAATTTATTGAAAACCCGGCCAATCCGGTGTATACCGAGATTGACGGTTGACTTCAGGATTTTTAACTTGAAAATGAGATTGAATCTTTGAAAACCAATTTCACCAAAAATCATTTTATAATATTTATAATTTTTGAGAATTTTTGGGAAACTTTCCGAACTACTTTATTTTTTGGGCCTTTCCGGAGCTTTTGGTATTTTCCCAGTTACCGAGGAGATTGCCCCATGTATTCCACTTTGTCTTTTCCCCATTTTCTCTCTCCTTTCTCAAACGCGGATCTCACCTACCTGGGATTCTGCATTTATTGTGAAGATCCTCCCCATGTTGCATTTAATGCACTTCAGATCAAATCCCATCAAGTCATTATGATTTTCTCTCTCCTCTATTAAACGCAGCTTTTGGCTTTCTCCCTAAACGCGGCTTTAATTCCCGCGTTTAGCCCATGTTGGCCTAAACGCAGGCTTGTGTGCTGCGTTTAGGAGGGGGAGACAAGTTCTCATCTTTGGTTCCTTTTGTTTTAAAAGGTGTGCTACATTATTTTATTCTCCCTTCTCTCTCTTCATTAATTCCTTCTCTTCCAAAATGCCTTTTCCAAGATATCCCCACTCCCCTCTCATCATCATAACCGGCCAAGTGGCCAAGAGAGACCCCTAATCCCCCCAATTTACAAAAATCCCCTCTCTTTTATTTATTTGCATCACCTTCACTAATCCAAATCCTATAAATTCCTTTCCTTCTCCATTCCACTTCATTTTTCTCTCTTCACCATTTCACTAAAGCCTTAACCTCCACCAACTCCTCCTTCATCTCCACCACCACCTACTCCTCCTTGGCCACCACCAAGTATACCATCTTCACCTCCACGGCGAGCTCTTTCATACTAGCTATCTCGTCACTCCCCGTTGCACCGTTTGCAAAATCCCATTTTGCCAACTTGAACTAGACTTGCACCTTCAACTTCTCTCCATCACCTTGTGAAGACCGGCCTCTCCTTAGGATTGGGGCCGCATTCTTCTCCGGCGGCAAGACTTAGGGCCGGTACCCTCCTTTTGGATTGGGGCCGAACTTCCCTTCGTTGGACGCAGCAAGGAACCTTTAGGCGAGTGTTTTTCCTCGCCAAAGACTCGGATAACTTGTATTTTTATCAACAAGGATCACAAACTCTAAAGCTGTTTCTGCTCTCTGTTACACAGTATTAGTCGACTTGACCCCATGATAAGTCGACTAACCCCTTTGAAACGCAGCCTTATTTCTGAGACGCGGTTCTATTAGTCGACTACCCTATTGACCCAGTCGACTAACTCCCCTCTTGAGACGCAGTCCTTTGAAACGCAGCCTCCTTTAGTCGACTTGCCCCTTGCGTCCAGTCGACTAACCCTCTTCTGAAGACGCGGTTCTTTGAAACGCGGACTTCACCAGTCGACTAACTATTTTCCTAGTCGACTAACGCAGCTCCCTGAGACGCGGCTCTTTGAGACGCAACAATGCCCTAGTCGACTACCCACAATGCCCTAGTCGACTAACCTTCCTCCTGAAACGCAGCTTTCCCATACGCAGCTTTTCTAGTCGACTTGTCCCTTTGCTATAGTCGACTAACTCCTCTTCTAAGTCGACTAACTTCTTTCCCTAGTCGACTAACTTTGGCTGCCAACTGTGGTTAATCACTTCCTTGAATATGGACTTTATCCTCGGGACTTGTATTATATATTGTGTTATTGCCTGACTTGTTACTTGCTAATATCATCACCCTGTCATGCTATCACTTGACACCCAGCATGACCTACTCGACTTGTGATTATCATCGTTTACGGGAAACCTGCCTTGTTATTCTGATGGAACTAAGTGCCACACGGAACAAAGTGCCACACCATACACGGTGGGGGCCACCTCTTGAATCTGTGGGGGCCATTTTCTGTTATGACCAGTTACTCCCGTAATCTGATAAACATTGATAAGCCATAAAAAGGACAACTTGTACGGGGAATGGGAGGAAGTGATGGATGCCGGAATGATGCCTTGCTTATAGTAATGGAATAAAATACTGACGATTCGTGTTAGAGGGATTTAAGGCCCTCAGAAGATGCGTGTTAGGGGGATTTAAGGCCCTCAAGCTGGTCCCGGGTGTACGGGAACTACTATAAGAGGAGCTATCAGTTCTCCATCAGCTTCCAGTAACAACCCTCGGCTTGCTTATATATGGATGTATGTGTGTTGGGATGTACACCAGGACACATACCTAGATATATGAGTCAGACGAGTAATAATAATAATAGATGCCTATCATGATGCTTGTTATGATTCCTGCTACTCTGTTATGATTCCTGTCATGGACTCCTGTTATGCTTGTTATGATTCCTGTTATTCCTGTTATGATGCCCGTTATGATTCCTGTTATGCATGTTATGAACTCCTGTTCCGATTCCTGTTATGACTCCTGTTATGTACTCCTGTTATGACTATTGTGTGATTTGCAACTCTGGTTCTATGCACTTAGATTACGATGACCTGGGATAAAGGTATATAGATGAGGGTTTCCTTATTTGGATTATTCCTTCGAGGTACTAGTCTCATGAAGCCGTGACCTAAGCTTGTATAATCGGTTTTGCACATAATAAGATTTTATATCGGATTTCCTGTTTTATGATGATTATGTTATACCTGTTCATACCTGCTATACTTGTATTCTAACCCTCCTGTCTTCTGTACTTGATATCACTGTTATATACACACTTGTGCTCATCCTGGCTCGCCACTTGGCTTTTGCCTACCACTCACCTGGGGAGTTTCATCTGACTCCCATGGATCCTCATGTCCAGGTTTTGGAGCATTGGAGCGTGTGGATCCTCCCTGTTGCTGATCAGAGTAGCACAGCGGTAGCGTGGATCTCCAGCTGACCGTCCTGAGCTCTATCCTTCCAGGCCCCTGTGTGCCTCTCGAGTTTCCTTTTAGTAAACTCGTGAGTGCTTTTTATACTGTTTACTCTAGTATATCCCTTGTACTCTCGCATTTGCGCCTATCTGGTGATGTAATATTATTGTAATATTTATCACATCTGGTGATAACTCTGTAATTGTACTCATGTGTTGGAATGTATAATGCACCACTTGCTTCCGCACTCTGATTCTTGCCTGTACTGATGCTTAGCGTATATACGTGAAGGTACTTCTGACTTGCGTATATACGTCGCAGTGACGTCTCCGTATCCGCCAGGATCGGGGCGTTACAGGGTGGTATCAGAGCCTAGGTCAGCTTAGGCTCTCACATCCTCAGTACGTCCAGACGGTAAATTAATGGTAAAGAAATTTGCAACTGGAATGCTTGAGTCTTGGTTATACACTCCAACTACAAGTACAGAGTTATCTCTCTCTTTCTTCTGATCCATTCCTTGTATCCTGAGACCCTTCAATCTTTTACCTTCCAGTTTCTTCTTGTTACCCACTTCAACCAACTCAAATATGGAAAGACGGGGAACACGCAATGGTCCTAGTGCCTCTCAAGATGGACCCAACAGAGACAGTGATGGTATGATAAGAATACTTCAAGGGATGATGCAGAGTCAACAACAGCAGACAGAGCTTCTGCGTCAAGGACTGTTGGTTGCACCTCGAGAGCAGAGGCCAGGCAATGTGTCAGATTTCAGGAGATTACAGCCGGCAATCTTTTCGGGAACGGAGAAGCCTCTGGATGCAGAACAGTGGCTGATAGACACAACAGATCTTTTGAAGGCGGCCCGAGTCCCTGATGAGAACCAAGTGGAAGTGGCCAAGATACAACTGAGAGATGTGGTCAGAACCTGGTGGTTGGCAGAAGAAGCAACACTGGAGAAACCCATTACATGGGATCAATTCTCAAAGGGTTTCTACGAGAGATTCTTCCCGGCAACAGCTCAGAAAGAAATGGAAGAACAATTCATCCGGCTACAGCAGCGCAACCGGTCAGTGGATGAATATGCTGCCGAATTCTTGAGGCTCAGCAGATTTGCTCCCTACATGGTGTCAGACGAAGAAAAGAGGGCGAGCAGGTTTCAACAAGGGCTGAAGATGGATGTCCAGATGTTTCTTATCCCTCAACAGCTGAAGACATACTCTCAGGTCCTCTCCATTGCCCGTGAAGTAGAAAGGGGACTGGAGAAGAAGAGTGAGAACCAGGTGCAAAGCAAGTCAGTGAAGAGGCCTTTTCAGTTGATGAATGAGGAAGATACAGTTAGGACAACCCATGGTCCGATGATCAAGCGACCATTCCAACCTCCTCTTCCTCAGATCATATGCAACTTCTGTCACAAGCCTGGACATTATAGGAAAGACTGTCGAATGGCTAATGGACTATGTTTAGCATGAGGGACATGGAGTCACGCAATAAGGGATTGCCCGTTCAGAAGGTTTGGAAATGTGGCACCAGTCAGACCAGCACTTCCAGCCCCGGCACTTCCAGGCCACCGAGAAGGAACCCAGAACCCGTTGATCGAAGAGCTCCATTTCCACCCCGGCAGTATGATCACCTACAGAGAGGGGCAAGACCTAGAGCAGATTATGGCAGAGGCCAAGTTTACAACATGGCGGCAGAGATATCAGATGAAGCAGCAGCAGAGTATGAAGCTCAGTATCAGGAGCAGGAACCTTGAGGATGTCACTGTTACAGCAACCCCTGACCTTTTGTATTTTGAGTTGGTTATCCTTGTCCAGTTACCCCTGATCTTTTGTACCTTGGGTTGATTATCTTTCTAAATATTCCACTTCATCATCCTCTCATTGTCCATCCTGGTCCCTCCTGTGTTCATCTTAACCCCTGTTTTAGTTTTTCGAAGCCTTTGATTCCACCCTTGTCCTCTTCGTGTTCAATTTACCCCTTAACGAAATTGCGAGGACGCAATTTTTTGTAAGGTGGATGGATTGTAACACCCCGCTCCTGGAATACGTACTTAGTTGCGTATTCAGATTCTCGATCGTATTTTTTTGATTTACTTCCTGTATTTGTTTTGTATTATGAATTATTAGTGTGATTGTTTTATGTTGGATTTGGATTCGTGGATTCGGAGTCAGCCTTAGTCTGAACCGAAGGCCCGACCTCAGAGTATTGCTCGATTTAGTCTTTCTGGTATTCTGATTTGACCGATTTCAGTTTTAAACATCATTTTCCAATATTCTAGATTTTCTATGATTTCTGAAATTTTCCTGAATTAAATTGAAAATCTTCAAAACGGGTGTCGGCCAGTTCCGTTGACCGATTCCCGGATTTTTAATTTACAAACGGTTTGGAATTACTAAAAGTGCCTTTTGACATTACTTCTTAAAATCACATTTCCCATCTAAATACTTTTCTGAGAATTTTCTGAATTTATTGAAACACCCGGCAATCGGTGTATACCGAGATTGACGGTTGACTTCAGGATTTTTAACTTGAAAATGAGATTGAATCTTTAAAAACTGATTTCACCAAAAATTATTTTATAATATTGTAATTTTAAGAATTTTGGAAAACTTTCCGAACTACTTTATTTTTTGGGCCTTTCCGGAGCTTTTGGTATTTTCCCAGTTACCGAGGAGATTGCCCCATGTATTCCACTTTGTCTTTTCCCCATTTTCTCTCTCTTCCTCAAACGCGGATCTCACCTACCTGGGATTCTGCATTTATTGTGAAGATCCTCCCCATGTTGCATTTAATGCACTTCAGATCAAATCCCATCAAGTCATTATGATTTTCTCTCTCCTCTATTAAACGCAGCTTTTGGCTTTCTCCCTAAACGCGGCTTTAATTCCCGCGTTTAGCCCATGTTGGCCTAAGCGCAGGCTTGTGTGCTGCGTTTAGGAGGGGGAGACAAGTTCTCATCTTTGGTTCCTTTTGTTTTAAAAGGTGTGCTACATTATTTTATTCTCCCTTCTCTCTCTTCATTAATTCCTTCTCTTCCAAAATGCCTTTTCCAAGATATCCCACTCCCCTCTCATCATCATAACCGGCCAAGTGGCCAAGAGAGACCCCTAATCCCCCCAATTTACAAAAATCCCCTCTCTTTTATTTATTTGCATCACCTTCACTAATCCAAATCCTATAAATTCCTTTCCTTCTCCATTCCACTTCATTTTTCTCTCTTCACCATTTTACTAAAGCCTTAACCTCCACCAACTCCTCCTTCATCTCCACCACCACCTACTCCTCCTTGGCCACCACCAAGTATACCATCTTCACCTCCACGGCGAGCTCTTTCATACTAGCTATCTCGTCACTCCCCGTTGCACCGTTTGCAAAATCCCATTTTGCCAACTTGAACTAGACTTGCACCTTCAACTTTTCTCCATCACCTTGTGAAGACCGGCCTCTCCTTAGGATTGGGGCCGCATTCTTCTCCGGCGGCAAGACTTAGGGCCGGTACCCTCCTTTTGGATTGGGGCCGAACTTCCCTTCGTTGGACGCAGCAAGGAACCTTTAGGCGAGTGTTTTTCCTCGCCAAAGACTCGGATAACTTGTATTTTTATCAACAAGGATCACAAACTCTTAAAGCTGTTTCTGCTCTCTGTTACACAGTATTAGTCGACTTGACCCCATGATAAGTCGACTAACCCCTTTGAAACGCAGCCTTATTTCTGAGACGCGGTTCTATTAGTCGACTACCCTATTGACCCAGTCGACTAACTCCCCTCTTGAGACGCAGTCCTTTGAAACGCAGCCTCCTTTAGTCGACTTGCCCCTTGCGTCCAGTCGACTAACCCTCTTCTGAAGACGCGGTTCTTTGAAACGCGGACTTCACCAGTCGACTAACTATTTTCCTAGTCGACTAACGCAGCTCCCTGAGACGCGGCTCTTTGAGACGCGACAATGCCCTAGTCGACTACCCACAATGCCCTAGTCGACTAACCTTCCTCCTGAAACGCAGCTTTCCCATACGCAGCTTTTCTAGTCGACTTGTCCCTTTGCTATAGTCGACTAACTCTTCTTCTAAGTCGACTAACTTCTTTCCCTAGTCGACTAACTTTGGCTGCCAACTGTGGTTAATCACTTCCTTGAATATGGACTTTATCCTCGGGACTTGTATTATATATTGTGTTATTGCCTGACTTGTTACTTGCTAATATCATCACCCTGTCATGCTATCACTTGACACCCAGCATGACCTACTCGACTTGTGATTATCATCGTTTACGGGAAACCTGCCTTGTTATTCTGATGGAACTAAGTGCCACACGGAACAAAGTGCCACACCATACACGGTGGGGGCCACCTCTTGAATCTGTGGGGGCCATTTTCTGTTATGACCAGTTACTCCCGTAATCTGATAAACATTGATAAGCCATAAAAAGGACAACTTGTACGGGGAATGGGAGGAAGTGATGGATGCCGGAATGATGCCTTGCTTATAGTAATGGAATAAAATACTGACGATTCGTGTTAGAGGGATTTAAGGCCCTCAGAAGATGCGTGTAGGGGGATTTAAGGCCCTCAAGCTGGCCGGGTGTACGGGAACTACTATAAGAGGAGCTATCAGTTCTCCATCAGCTTCCAGTAACAACCCTCGGCTTGCTTATATATGGATGTATGTGTGTTGGGATGTACACCAGGACACATACCTAGATATATGAGTCAGACGAGTAATAATAATAATAGATGCCTATCATGATGCTTGTTATGATTCCTGCTACTCCTGTTATGATTCCTGTCATGGACTCCTGTTATGCTTGTTATGATTCCTGTTATTCCTGTTATGATGCCCGTTATGATTCCTGTTATGCATGTTATGAACTCCTGTTCCGATTCCTGTTATGACTCCTGTTATGTACTCCTGTTATGACTATTGTGTGATTTGCAACTCTGGTTCTATGCGCTTAGATTACGATGACATGGGATAAAGGTATATAGATGAGGGTTTCCTTGTTTGGATTATTCCTTCGAGGTACTAGTCTCATGAAGCCGTGACCTAAGCTTGTATAATCGGTTTTGCACATAATAAGATTTTATATCGGATTTCCTGTTTTATGATGATTATGTTATACCTGTTCATACCTGCTATACTTGTATTCTAACCCTCCTGTCTTCTGTACTTGATATCACTGTTATATACACACTTGTGCTCATCTGGCTCGCCACTTGGCTTTTGCCTACCACTCGCCTGGGGAGTTTCATCTGACTCCCCTGGATCCTCATGTCCAGGTTTTGGAGCATTGGAGCGTGTGGATCCTCCCTGTTGCTGATCAGAGTAGCACAGCGGTAGCGTGGATCTCCAGCTGACCGTCCTGAGCTCTATCCTTCCAGGCCCCTGTGTGCCTCTCGAGTTTCCTTTTAGTAAACTCATGAGTGCCTTTTATACTGTTTACTCTAGTATATCCCTTGTACTCTCGCATTTGCGCCTATCTGGTGATGTAATATTATTGTAATATTTATCACATCTGGTGATAACTCTGTAATTGTACTCATGTGTTGGAATGTATAATGCACCACTTGCTTCCGCACTCTGATTCTTGCCTGTACTGATGCTTAGCGTATATACGTGAAGGTACTTCTGACTTGCGTATATACGTCGCAGTGACGTCTCCGTACCCTCCAGATCGGGGCGTTACAATAAAGAATTGGCAAACTCCGCAAACATGATAGATTTATTTTCGAGGCCGATCTATTGATCTCCGTCTCTGTCTCCAACTCCTGTAAAGATGTAAGTATTATAACTGGTTCGCGGAACAGAAATATGATGACAAGCTTGATTCCTCAAGATCAACTCGAGACCTAACTCTTACAACACAATTTCTAGATCAACTCGGAGCCTCAGCTCTTACAAATTGCGATTCCGCAATATCGACCTGCCACTATCTCTCTCACGAGAGGTACTTTTTATTCTTTATTTTCTTTAATTCAAATTTGTACACTTCCTATTTTTTTTACTTTAGATTATTTTACGTTTCTTCCATATTTTATAATTTATGACTTTTTTTCCTATGTTCAATTTTTTATTGTTTTGTTAGTCATTCAATCATGAAATTAAAATAGTACAAACCAAATTTTTGATAAAAAACAAAACAATAATAGAACCAGAAAAAGCTTAAAAGAACCAAGGAAGTTACAATATAAACAAATATCTATACTATAAAAGCACCAGTTACCATATTCTAAAAAGGTTTCGTATTTCACTTTTTCCGGCTTAAAACTTTATTTGTTGTTATAATAAAAATTTAGAGATATAACTTTCAAACAAGATTGTTCAGCAATTTCAAAAAACAACGAATTGAATTTTTCTTTTTCCTCTCTCTCTAAAAAAATTAATTCTCTATCTTATATAAAATTACTCAAACTAAATGTCTATCTCTGTCTCTTTAATAATATATTGAAACCACCAACTCACCATTATCTATTTTTTTATATATTTGAAACAACTGAATACGATTACTCTCTCTCTCTCTCTCTCTCTCTCTCTCTCTCACTCATCTAATCTCATTTAAAATCTCTAAACTAAATATATCTCTTTATCTTTTTATTTTTATTTGAAACACCCCCTCAAAATTAAAGTTCTACCTGTCCATAATTAATAGAATATTTAAAGCACTCAAAATAATTACTAAAAAATTAAAAGACAACAAGAGGAGATAAATTTTCTTACACTACCCAGCGTGCCCTTGTACTCTAAAATGTTAAAAAATTTGTTAAAAAGTTGCAGCATCTTTTCTTAAAGGGGCTGTTTGGTTGCAAGGAAGTGGGCGGAAGTAAGGAAATAGGAAAGTATAATTGCTCACTTCCCTATCTATTCAAACACCGAAAAAGGAAAATAAGAAAACCTCTTTTCCTTTTATCTTTTCTCTTTTACACAGCCATTTCCTCACTTCCAGAGTGCTGCACTTAATTTTGTGGTCATGTAAATCACATTTGTAATAAATTGTAGCACAAAACAGTTAATTTTTTGATCATGTAACTATCACTTGCATTCTAATTATAGTTTATTTTTCTTAATTAATTTTTATTTTAATATTATTTTACGGTCAACTTTGTGGTCAACTTTTCCACTACCACTTTCACATTACTATCCAAACACCGGAAAAGACAAAATATTTTTCAAACCACACTTCCCAATAACATCCAAACGCCGGAAAACTTACTAACCAATTCCCAAGTTCTAAAGGGAATTATTACTACTTTCTCAATTCCTCACTTCCTTACTTCTACCCTTAACCAAACAGGCCCAAACTAGAAGATACGGTTAATATGTGGAAAAAATGATAAAGTGGTGTAAAGTTGCATAGAGTGTTAATTAAATAGTTAGAGAAAAGGGCAACCGAGAACGGAAAAGAAGCAAGGAGGATATCAAAATCTTGAACCTCTAGAACTTTCTCCTCTTTAATTCTCTAGTAAAATATCTCTTTCGAATAGGAACTATATGAAAACTTTAACGTTTCATACAAGTTTCCAAGCCAAAACCCAGCGTGGGCGTTCGCACACCAGAATCAATTGAGATCAACTCCTACTTCAAACATTAAATTCAATAGTAGATCGAGTATGAAAGTAAATGATCACTGTCTCTTTCCAATCAGGGTGTAAACGAGCCAAACTCAACCGAGCTGGCTTT
Source organism: Agave tequilana (assembly GCA_038442645.1). Classification (NCBI taxonomy): domain Eukaryota; kingdom Viridiplantae; phylum Streptophyta; class Magnoliopsida; order Asparagales; family Asparagaceae; genus Agave; species Agave tequilana. The sequence continues at coordinate 11,405 of JAVJIF010011250.1, read as the reverse complement.
GTTCGAGTTTGGCTTGGTGAGTGCTCGAGTTTGCCTCGATTTGAATTTCAAACTTTCTGTTTGGCTGGTGAAAACTCGAAATTATAAAAGAATTGAAATCTAACCAGTTGCTTTACTATCGTGAATTTGATTCAATGATAATAATGACGTAAGAATATTACTTTTAATTTATTATTAAAAAAGAGAACATAAATTTAAATAATTTGAAAAAATATTTTATAAAAATAAATTGAAAAATAAACATACTTTTAAGTCTCAAAATTTTTCTCATAATTGGTACACGCTTAAAATCATGTTTGTTATCAATACATGTGCACTATTTTTTTTTTTTGAACAAAAGTCGTAGGCCGATCTTGAACTGAGAGCACCATTTTCAAACCCAATCTTTTTATCACTGAGCCAGCCTCAACGCCCGTATGCACATTATCACAATCTTATATGTAATTGTTACATGTACACTTGGACAACTAATATATTTTTAGATTCTCATGGCTCTTTTTATGGTATTAACATCTGATAAAAGTGGATGCATACATAAATATAACCAAGTTTATTCGAACCAAATTCGAGAGAGCATGGCTAGCTTGAGTTCGACTTGTTTATAAATTCAAACTGGATTCTAAGCTCAAGTACGCTCATTAATTTATTAATCGAGCGAGCCACAAACCAAGCTAAGGGTCTGTTTGGTTATCGTAATTGGCCGTAATTCGTAAGTCATAATTGGTAAAGTCTTTTACAGTTGTAAATGAGTTAGATGCATGTAAATTTTACGGTATTTGGTTGGTAATATAAAGTTGTAAGGTGAGAAAGTGTATTGTGTTTTACGGTGTTTGATTATCGTAATGTGTAAGTCGTAAGTGAAAAAGTTGTCGACAAAATTAACTATTTGGTGTTTAAAAAGTTTTAATATTGCAAATAAATACTAAAAATGTTTCATATTAAAAAAAATTAATATTAAAATAAAAAATAATACAAATTTGCATGACCATAAAATTAACTGTAAGTAGGTTGTAAGTAAGTAGTAATTAGATTGCAAGTGAGTGGTAGTTAAGTTAAGTAAGTTTTTTATGAATTATGATCCAAACAAACGTCGTAGTTGTAATTGAATTATAGCCTTTTACGACTTCTAAGACGAAACAAACAGCCTCAAGTATCGAGCCCAGTGCGGTATCCAAATACTATTTCTCGCTTGTCCTTTTCCGCCAACATCAAGATCAATCAAAATGTTCCAAGACTTTTTAATTGTGATGCGTTGCGGGCCCGCAAGAGCTTTGACGACAGAGTCCCCCCTCACATCGCCACCGCTGTTCTCTCCACTCACTCTACTTTTGCTGGCGTTTTAATATTTAAGGAGACGTGAGAATTTTGCAACAAAAGAAGAGTTTAGGAACTAAAAATTAATGATGTTGAAATTCAAGACTAGCCCACAATTTTGACTGCTAACTTAAACTGTGTCATAATACAGGATTTTCTTGATCCAGTATCAAGTAAACTAAGTTTCATCTTAAGTCACCATCCTTTCGAAGTGATCAATTGCACATAATCTAATAAACATAGTTTCAGTATTTAATATCTTTTTAAATCTCAACAATATCAGTCTCGATGGTTGTGATTTTTTTAATCTCTTTCTCATCTTCAGCCAACAACATACTCTTTCTCTGTTCTTCTCGATTCAAATACTTATCTCTATATTTTTCAGTTTGAAACAACCTGCTTAGCAATTAATTTACAAGTCATTATATAAGAAAGAGATATGTCTAAACTGTCCAAATAACTATATATAAAATAAAAGATAATAGAAAGATTTAAATTTCTCCTTATAAATAAAAAAAGTTTTGTTTTAGGGGAAAAACACCATAAATAGGTGAAAAAAATTAATCTCAAACCTTTTGTGATTACTTAAGTTTCAAAAAAAATCTTATTAATTTTTTAAAATCATTGAAAATTTTAGCATATATTTTCCTGTCATTGATTTTTTATCAATTTTTTGTATAGCATCTCTTGCTTAAATTCATATAAGCATTAACGAACCTTGTGGTATAGATAATTCAAATTTTGCTTACAGTATATAATGCAATATATATTAAAAAATAATTATTTGATAACGCTAATCAGCATGAGATAATTATATTTCACTATTAATTTCTTTTTTAAAAAAATTGGGTACATTCACATATTTCTTAACATGATTAGAAAAAAAAAAACTCAGTTTCATAATTTGTTTGGCATCAACCTTATCCACGTTAGCGAAAAGCAATCAGAGAGATCGAAGCCTACTTCCCATATAAATTTTTTCCCTTTTTACCCTTTTCTTAGATCCAAACACTATTCTTCACCGCTTGACCTGAGGAAAGTGTGCTTCTTATTACATGTGAATTTCCCTGTAACGCCCCGATCCCGCAGGTATGGGGACGTTATGGCAACGTACATACGCAGGGCGGAGATACCCTCACGTACGTATGCCAAGCCTCAGTACAGGAAATAACCTCCATATATACAAGAGTTCTAACATTAAATAAGTACAAGAATACCTGTAGAAAGGGGTTAGTGATCATAACATATATAGAAATATGGAAAAATAAGGAACTAAAAACTAAATAATAAAAATACCTATGAATGATATCGATGATGAGTCCTATGTTAATCCAATGAAATACCTAACAATACGATATCTGAGATCTCCAACCTGAACACGCAAACTCAGGGTCGTCAGAAAGCGACCTATTGAGAAATAAAACGAAGGAAGCAGTAATATGTACTATAGTAGTACATGCACGATAATAATCTTTAATACATCTGTATCAGTGATACCATATAGTAGGCATTTAATAAGTAGTAGAAATATAAAGATGTCATATTTTAATACCATCACTACCTAGCATGTTATCATCGGGTCATGTCTACAGTAGTATCCAGTTTTATATAATAAATACTGTTGTAGAGTGATGACGTGATGAAAATGAACATGCAGATGTGCAGTATGCAATATAACCATACTACTGTGTTGTGCATATACAATAATGAAGTCTGCAACGTATACATAAAACAGAATATATGCAATGAGAGTATACATATACATGAATAGTGTGTTACCACATGGAGTGTAACAAATATCAAGAAGTGGAATAAGGTATACAGGTGACATGATCGTGGATAACATATCAGGAATAGTAAAAAATATAAAGGGACAATAACATACATGAGTCGAGCATGTCATGTGATTTAGACAATAATAGTAATCAATACCACTTGGTATTTTAATCAATCTCTTCCAGTGTCCCATACTACTAGCAGTTCATACTAGAGCCCTAGTCGAACCCATTCGGACATGACATACGGGTACCATTATCCAAACGAGAGAGTGACCAAATAACAAGTGTTCCCGACGTCACTATTATTTATATTGTTTTATTATGTAAAATGGAAACTAAATGATCGAGGAGCTCTTATCGGGTAGGTGTATCCTATGAATACCCGGGATCACGGACTTAAACGGACCACATGAATATGCATGTAGCAATCATATAAACCATGATCTATATAACAGGAATAAATAGACAATCAATACAGGTAAATCGGTGATCTATATAACAATGGAGTAAGAACAGGAAGTAACTGTGCATTGAGTATCTAGGGAACAATGATACAAATATGTACACTGACAGTATATAGTGAAATGGTGTATCCATGGATCAGTGAAGCGTGAAGAAGACATAATTGGTGTCACGTGTATAGTATCTGTGTAATGGTGAGATATGCTTAAACTAATCATATCGGTGCACTACTGAATATGTGTGATATGTTCACAAGTACATACAATAACAGTGTTCAGCAAAACAGATATCCACGTGCACTAGTAGTGTCCCCTGTCCTATGCTGTAGAGTGTCCGTGTAACTGGAATGCATATACTAGAAATACAAGGGTCGCGTCTCAGTGTTATCAGTGGGTTGGTACGGTGGCTGTACCACATAATCGAATGTCTGATATTTTGTTTATCATAATGATTACAATATTGATTATAATAGGATAGACATCACAAAATTATTATTATATATATAATTATCTATTTTTAATTATCAATTTATTGGCTACATTATTTATAAAAATTATTAACTTATAAATCTCGATCTTTAGACATATCATCTATGTATAATAACTCAAGAACTAAAATAAATTATGATTATGTTATCGCTCATATTGTATGAATAATCATGTATGGTCTAATTACAGTGATTTATCAATAACTGCATTTTATTAAACAATATTTATAACGCTTTACCTATCTTACAATAAAATAGAATTTATGAAAGAAAACATTCACAAACTGGACATGCGAAGGTAGTTCTCTTTCCCACGATCGCAACGGTTCTAGAATCGTCCAAATCGGAGTCCGGATGCTCCAGATATCGCCCGAATACTAGAAACCCAATAAACGGGTTAAATATGTAATACATATATTAAAATGCAAATGGGATATATGAACGTGGGGTTTTCTGAAAGTTTACCTTTATTTAATCTGGATGCGGGTATGGGTGGCAAACGGGTTGGGTTTCGCTCCAATACCAAACCTATAATTTAAGTAATAGGGTAATTGGGTTTATGGGTTTCAAAACCAACCCAATAGGGTTAATGGGTTCGGGTTCATACCTGAACCCAACAATAGCCAGCAGCAGCAGCGACGGAACCCGAACCCAACAATAGCCAGTAGCAAATGTCGCTGTCGCCCACTAGCCTGCCGGCCAGCGGGGCTGGCCGGTAGCGAGAGGAGCCCGCCGGCGGCGCGGCGGTGGGTCAGGCCGAGAGAGAGGGTGAGGGAGTGAGAGATGAATAGAGAGATAGGGAAAGAATGAGAGAGAGTTTTACAGTAGAAGAAGAAGGAGAAGAAGAAGAAAGGAAGAAAAGAAAAGAAGAAGAAGAAGTGGGGGAGGAAAATAGGAGAACGGGGCGGCGCCCCGCTTGCTTGCCAGCGCCGCTAGACCTGGCCGGTGAGGGACGCTGGCGGCCTGGCCTGGCCATGGGCAGCAGTTAGGCCCCCGGCCTGTACAGAGAGAGAGAAATATAGGGAGAGAGTGAGGAAGAGAATGAAGAGAGAGAGATGGAAGAGAGAGAACGAGAGAGGGAGAGGGGGTTTTATGCTGGGAGAAGAGGCGGTTGATTAAGTCGGTGGAGAGGGATCCAGAGAAGTGGAGAAGAAGAGGGAAAAGAAAAGGAAGAGAAAAAGATTTTATATGATTTAATTAATATTATTTATTCGGTAAAAATTTGACTAGTTCCGTATAGTTCCCAAAAATTATGTAAAATAGTAAATATTATCCTGAGAAATAATATGAAATCAGATTTATGAAATCAAGTCTGGTTTACAAGTTAAAAATCCTGGAATGTATCGCCCAATACCGGGCAATACCAGTTTGGCCGAATTTTTCATAAATTCAGAAAAATTTTCAAAAATATCCTAACATAGAAAATAGGATTCTAAGCCACAATGTGAAAGCAGATTCCCAAAATGTAACTCCATTTGTGAATTAAAAATTGTAGAGCCAGTCAAATCAACTTTGTACGCCGTAACGAGCACTGATACTGTGATATGTACATCAAGCATCAGTGGGTTACACTCGCTACGAGCAGCCTTAACACCATGGATATTCGATCTTGATCTCGAGTCGATAGAGGGGATCAAATCGAATTGATCACATAGCAGAGAGTCAGATTCAAAAAATATAACATTTTTGTGAGGACTGCGATCGTGATAAAAATTCAAAATAAGGCATTTTTGTGAGGACTGTGATCACGATCGCAATCCTAAAAAGAAAATTGTGATCATAGTTGCAGTCGTATAAAAAACTTAAAAACATGACAGTCATGATCACAGTCTACAATCCTATAAAGACTCAGAAATGTGAGGACTGCGACCATGAAGACTCAAAAATAAGGCATTTTATGAGGACTGTGATCATTATCGCACTGCAAGAGATATTTAAGTCTTTTCATCGCTGTAAAACGTGTTTAACAGATCTGCACTTGACACGTTAGCATGCAACCTTCAGAAGCGCTTCTACGCTTGACACATGGGTGCATGCCTTTTATTTAAAAAGAGATGCCTGAAATGAATTAAATTTTGTGAGGGAGTTTTTTTTCCCCTAATTACGACTTGACATAGGTGACTGAAATAAAATCCCCCATCTTTTTAATCATATTTCAATGTGCATAACATGTGCTCGATATACTAGTATATACATAAGAATAAGATAATAATAGCCATTTATCTAATTCTTATTCTGCCTGCTTAATCGAGTTCAATCTCAAACTTAGCTAACCCTAACCTAATTAAAACTCAAAGTATTTTTCATATATAGTGAGCGAGTCTTCCCGATCCCGTGAGCCTAAATTTCTAGTATATGCAGAACTGATATCTCATAAATTGCTAATATCTTCTATATGAAGTGGCCACAACAGCTGAAGAGAGAGAAAATATTTTACCATTTGAGTTAGACTCATTTAACAATAAAATGATTTAGTCCCCAAGTAACTTTGATGTAATGATTGGGATAGTCTTCGTGAATCTTGTGATCATCAAAAGAAAAAAAAAAAAATCATGATATTTGAACTCTTTCTGCAGCAAGAGTTAAGCAAGAGTTTTCCAAACACTTACTTGAAATAAGAGTTAGAGGCTAATCAAGACATGGCATTTCAAAGACAAAATTGAGATTTTGTGAAGAACAATTATGCATTTTACCTCTTATTTTTTGGGGAAAAAAACTTAACTCTTACATTAAAAATTTAATAATTCTAAACTTTAACTCGTTCCAACTCAGCACTCTTCTCTCTCAAAATTCTGAACTCTATAAAAAAGATGTTGAACGACTGCGTCGGCCTTTTACGCCGGGTTCGATTCATGTGTGTGAGCCACACACATATAATAAGAGGAGTAATTACGTATTGACATGTGGATTGGAACTCTTATAATCTCTTATAATATGTGTGTGACGCCCACACAAATAACATATTATAAGAGGATTAATATACGTGTCAATACGTGATTGGCCCTCTTATTGTATGTGTGTGTGGCTCACACACATGAACCGAAGGCTTTTAGGCCTTAGCCTTGGGCCCACCTGCGGTAGGCGACAAATATCGACTGTCATGTCCTGCTGGTGGGCCCCCACAAGACTCCACTATCGCCACCGACCAGTTCTCATCTGTCAATCCCTTGTCGCGCACTAACACTAGTTACTTACAAATACATATAACAGGTGGGCCCCCACGGAACCGCCCCCGCCAAAGAAAACAGAACGGAATAACCTCTCACAGAGACCAAGCTGACCACTTTCTGACCCCTTGCAAATCTCTCTTGTTTTTCTTTTTCTTCTTTCGGAAAAAAGATTATAGAATAAAAGAACCACTTCATCACTAGTGTAATTCAAAATTTCAAACCTCAAAAAGAATGACCGGTCAAGAAGTAGAATAATAAATTGAAATTAATTTATATTAATTGTTGAATCGTTGTCAACACATTTCTTATATTAATTGTAAAACTGATGACTACACGTCATTTTGATAAATTATAAAATTATGAGATTATTGTCAATACATTCTTTTATTAGCGATTGATAAAAATTTAATCCATTCAAAATATTCAAATAAAAAATTTTCAGTAGCCTATTGAGACTTGTCTCAACGGTAAAACATAAGATTAGAAGATGGAAGATCAATTCAATTTGTGTGCATATAAAAAATTATTTAGTCCAATTAAAAATACTAGACAAATCGTGCAAAATGACTACAGTGTGGGGGTTTTTTTTTTTTTTTGTTATTTTTATCTTATTTTATTTTATTTATTTTGTTCAATTTTTTCAGAAACTAATTAATGAATCATTTGTCCAAAAGAGCCAGGTCACATGGTACCCACCATGGTCACACCCTCTCAAGGTCCACAAATCATTTGCCCTCCCATCAGAAGTCTCCAATCCCCACTGACCCTTTCCGCTGCGCGTCGCTGCAGAGTAACAGAGAAAAGAGGGTCCCACCCACTCACCCACGTATTTCTTCTCGTGTCTTCGTCCCCCCGGTCGCCTTAGCTCTTAAGCAACGGGTAGTCTATAAAAAGAAAAGGAACGGACAGAAATTATTAGAACAACTCCTCTCATAAGCAAAGATTGACACAAGCCTCATTTCTCTCTTCGTCATGCTCTCTTCTCTTCTGTGCGCACACACAAACACAAGAAGAAGGAGGCGGCAGCAGCAGCAGCAGCAGCTCAGCTCGTAATCATTCACAACTAGCTTCTTCTTTTCTTCATCTGCTTCCTCTTCCCAAGTCGCTAGCCACATCCAACACTTCCACTTCCATGGGGCTCAGCTCGAAGCAAGTCTCTGCACAGGTGGTACACTGGCCTAGTGTCCTTGCCCTTCAGTTTCACGTTCCTATTATTTTCTCATTTCTGATTAAAATTAGCTACTGATTTTAGATTGGAGATTTGGACATACCCAGTGTTGACGTGAAGAATCAGCAGCAAGAGCAGCAAAAGCGTCCTCTTTTGAAGTGTCCGCGGTGCGAGTCGACAAACACCAAGTTCTGCTACTACAACAACCACAGCAAGCTGCAGCCGCGGCACTTCTGCAGGGCCTGCAAGCGCCACTGGACCGAAGGCGGCATGCTCAGGAAAGTACCCGTCGGCGGGTGCCGCAGGAACAAGCGAGCAAGGACTAGTAGCAGTGACAACAACGACTGCAGCAGCAATCAGCAGCAGCAGGGTGCAGTGGCGGCGCCTCTCAGTGGGGAGATTGACACCGCTGCAATCTTTCCTGATATTTTTCTACAACTTCTATTTCAGCCTCAGCCTCCTCAGTGTCTTGCTGCCTTCTTCTCAGTTGCTGCCTGCAATTGGAGGGACTGAGAGTTTTCTCTCAGGCTGCTGCTCGTCGAATTCAAGCTCCTCGCTCTGTGGTTTGAAGGGGAAGGAGCTTGTGAGCAGCAGTGAAGAAAACATGCTGCTCAATTTGATGGATGGCTACAATAACAATGTGGGAGTTGGCTTCAGGATTCATTGCCTCAACCTGCAAATTGTATTTGGAATTGTTGGGATGGGATGACGGAGTTTGATGCTTCGGAGATTAAGTTATCAACTCCCAACGATCAGTCTCTTTAACTTGTTTCTTCTTCTTCTTCTTTATTCCTTCTCTGTAACAGTCTGTAGAAATGCATGAGAACGTGTTTAATGAAATAAAATTTACAGAGTCTGTAGCAATGAATTTGAGAGCTTCAATGAGAGTGGTATAAAACTTGGCACCAAACAGAAGGCAAAACTTTGCACCAGAGCTGCGAACTTCATTTTTGTTGCATTAAATTTTTTTCTTGCATGAACAATATAAACGAAATAAATGTGGAACAAGAGCATAAAAGGGGGCTTTCAGACCGCACACCCCCAAAACTAAAGAGCTCGCACCGGTAAAAGAATCCCACTTGAGGTCCCAACGAGGCTCCCAAGCATCCAAGGCAACTGCATACGGGACCAATTTGAATAGCAACATACACATCTCTGTAACTGTTGCAATCACTCACCATATACTTATCTATTCACAAAATAAGAACTGCACCAGCAGCGACTCCTGCAGATCGATATTGCCCCCAACAATTTCCCGTCTTGCAATCAGACGTTGACCGTGGCATTCAAAAGGGGAAGCCAAAGTTTTGAAATGTTCTGATTTGGCCTCCCCTTCGGCAGTCACAATCACCATTGCCCACGCTAACCGGCTCTGCAACTGCATTCTCCCGTTGCTGAGATCAATGCTGTTCCGAGGACTGCTCTGGTTCGATAATGTGAGCAGCTTCTCTTCAGGCCATGTTGCCGTGACCCTATCGCCAAAGGGATTATGCCTTGTAAGGATACCATTCTGCTGTGGGTAACTGTTGCAGCGGAAGGATGACGAGGGTGAGCTGTCATGCCCGTGGGCCTCAGCCTGCCCCGGAGAACTGCACCTGGAGATGCCATCTATCCCATTTTGCCGGTTGCTCTGGGTTCTCAGAATTCCTGCCGCGCTGGTGCCTGGCCACGGTACGGCCACAGTAACATCTCGACAATGGAAATGCTCATAGGACTGAGTTATGGAAACAACCCCTCTGCTTCTACTCGTCTGGGCATCAGCATTGTATCTCCATACACACACATGAGAGTCCTCACTAGCACATACCAACATACTTCCCATTTGTGGCCAAGGGGCTGATATTTGGCTGCTTGTATTGCGGAATCCTGGAGAAGCAATAAAAGGGCTGTGAACAGTTAAACACGCTCAACAAGCACGGGTACAGATATCACATTTGATTTTTCCAAAGGCATCGTGCCAGGTGGTACAGATGGTGAAATGTTTTCTCAAGGCATAAAACGAATTCAGTGAAAAGATATTGAAGAACACACAGAATTAAGCTAGTAGTTAAAACACAATTGTTCCAGAACATGAAAGGGAACAAGAATGACGAGAAACAGAATATTCTGTCACCATTAGTTAACAAACGTCAGTGTAACCAATCAATCAATCATGACTTGACAAGAGAGAGATTCCTTCCAAATCGTCAGTTCTACAAATGGTTGCAACAGTGAATTCTAGAGAGTTCCCCGGAAACCTTAAGGGCCCAAATATAAAGTGACATTGAGATGATTCTGCTCTCAAACGGAGATTAAACTAACATGAAACAATTAGGTTGCACTATTGCATGTATAGCTAAATAAACAAAAGCTGAAAGTTCAAATCTGATAGTGACACCAACAGTAATAGCAACCCAGGGGCCACTACAAAAGCACAAGCCTCCAAACTCCAGAAGCCTGCTATGATAACCTTGCTGAAATCAATTGAGAGAGCAAATCAAATTCTAAAGATCCAGAACCTGACACTGCAGGAGTTTTAATAGCAGTGCTTAAAGAGGCCCCTAACAAGAACAAAATAGCATATGTCCAATGTAAGCTAAAAAATTAGGCCTATAAGTTTCTAATGCAAAACAGTGAAACATATCTCTAATATGAATGGGGGTGGACAGCAGATTACCCAAAATAATTTACCAAGACAGTCCAAATAGTCAAAATAATGCTTGTTCCCATGAGCATATGCCCATTAGTAGACACCAAAAGAACTATATCTGGTTAGACATCCAAGAATATAACATAAGCTGAATAAGGACTCATATTTCGTGTGTAATTCATAGCACTGCTTTGTTACAGGATGAGGTCCCTTAAATTGTTTGGTTTGGACCATGCGTCTACTTATCTGAAACATTCTTTTTTCCCACATTTTGCAGTCACAACACTAGCACCAAGGGGAAATGACATTTGCTTGAAAATTCTGTTTTTCACTTGATAACCATAAACTGCCTTTCATCCACCAATCATGAAACCTTCAGAAAGTGATCAACTTGAAA